>JAMPIV010006057.1:167500-406070 GCA_024509875.1 Oreohelix idahoensis
CTGCTTATTTTCCTGGTGCTCCTTTCGACGTTTTCTCCTCACCTCTGCTTCTTGTGTGAGCCTCTCTTCGCCCAATTTCGATATAAGCTACCAAATAACAATTACACAACGAACAATTACGAATGTCACGAGACAACAAGTGCTTACACGCACACCTTTGTTCCTGACAACAGCGACACTATCGCCGTTACCACTAATCTAACAATAACAATAACGGCAACGTTGTCCAGAGGACAAGTTTCCACACTGTTCATAGCAATAAATAAGTGAACTCAAAGACTATGAATGTCGACATAATATAATCACAGTAAATGCCATATATATATATATATATATATATATATATATATATATATATATATATATATATATATATATATATATATATATATATGAGGTACTGAAAAGGCACAAGAAATTACCAAGCTATCTCAAATAAGTACTCAAATAATACTAACATCACTCCTGGGACTACGACAACTTCCAAGATCAAAAATAACATCGATCCTTGCAACAACTAAAACCACACAACAGACACAAGCTCTTCCACAACAAGAGCAACAACGGGACACGTCCGTTCCCTTCAACAACGTCTGCCAACTCCCCTTCCTCAAATTTCTTAACCTTTTAACCTTCCACATACCTCAGGCTTACTGTAGCCAATAATAATTTCTACTTTAGTCACATGTCATAACAATCAGAGTTCAGCTGCTCGTGCAAACAACACATGGAACTCTCGAAAGGTTCTACTCACACTGCATCCACGTTTGCCACAACAACGCAAGCTTTAAACTTCGCTCCCCCAGGAGTATACACCCATTGTACCTTCTCAAAAATTACTTTTTGACAATGAAATAGCTAGTAAGTTCCAGCTAAAACTTTAGTGGGAAATAATTATGGTGTGATTTCTCTGCTGTATGTCTTCATGAGGACATTAGTTCTCCCTTGGTCATTTATCTGGATGCACTAATTATAAGGGTATGGAGCAACGCGTCAAAGGTGACATTGGGAGAATTGAAAAGAGGCGAAAGGACTGAAATTCGTCTAATTAATTAAGAGCTGTTTTATCACAAGGTGTCTTTTTCCGAGACCACGTTCACCATCACCAAATAGCTTCACATGCGAATCACGCAACGTCGTTTATACGATCATATGCAAACGTTGCAGTAAAACCTATATTGGCCAAAGAGGTAAACGACTTGGGGCTAGATTCTGCAAGAACGTATATGACATCTCCCGGTTGGAATCCACACCAGTAGCCATTCACTTTAATAGTCCTGATCACAAGGGCCATATCGACAATTAGGTCCCAGCGAGTAGATTCTTCACCTCTGATACTGCCAGCTGAGTCCAGCTTGAGCAAGGTCTCATTCATCGTATGAGATGTCTCAAATCAGAGGTCTTAACACCCTACATTCCTGTCGTAAATTTATTTTGAGAGAAAAGAGTCGTAGAAATAGTGGTCCGGTTTAGAGTGGAAAATGATGATGGAAAGCTCAGTGATAGAAAATGTAGAGATTTAATAGTTACTTCACAGCGTGCTGGAGGAGAGTAAAGACAGACTTATTTACGACAAATCGTGTCTCTCAATCTTCTCTTTCACTCTCCTGGTCAAACAATTATTTGCCAGTTTTCCAGACTCGCATCTGCGCGCACACCGATTCGGAGTTTTCAAACACACACACGACGTTGATACAAACTATATTAAACGAATAGGGGAAAAGTTGGGCTTTGGGTATGTCCAACACACAGAACTAAATGAGTTTATGTGATTTTATTCACTTTAAACATCAATCACTAAAAATATCAGATATTACATAAATTATCATAAGTACACAAATGCAAATAACAAGTTTGGAAGGGGTGAAGAAGATTGGTATCGACTAAACCCTTCCCGCTTATTAGACAAAGATAAACCCAGTCCAAAGATAGATAATATCAGGAACATAGGTACGTTAACCTAACAGTAAAGTTAATTACTCTGAAAGAGGTGTTACCAAGTTTAGGTATAGGTGATAGAAAAAAAACTGTTCTTCCCAGCTGTTCTTCCCTTTACTAAGCAAATGGAAAGGAGGTGGTTTTAAACAGAGTTAACAAATTATCAACTATCCCACTTAAAGGAACAATGTAGGGTATACAGAAAAGATATATGTTACCAGGTAAGCAAGTTAACAAAATGGTCACACAAAAGAATTAATTTCCTGTCATTCATACACGCGCTAGCAAAGGCCTTCACTCATCTTGCTCTCACTTACCGATTGTGAAAAAATCTTGCACTCCATAGAATAACGCAACAGCAGTTACACCTCAACTAAATGTATGAGTGTTTGTTCAAGTTCTAGCCCCAGATTATCGGGTAGGCGGTCAGCACATAAAAGGATCCCGTAATCGCTGGAAAATGAATCTGTAGTTGTGTCTCTTTTCTTAATAACAGTTTCTATGGGAGGGCACGGTCTCTGATACCGGGGTGAGGATGGTGTGGTCTATTTGACTATGCCACTGATAATAAAATTCTTACGCGTGCTGGTACACTTTATCCGTGAGGTATGGTTTAAGTCCAGTGAGAAAACTAGTCACATCACTGTTCAGGAAATTATGAATTATCTCTCTGTGTCAGTAAACTAACAAAGCTCGGGCCAGTGTTCTTCTTCCCGTTACGACTTAAGTTGTTTGATGGTGCGTTAAATTTGTCTTTGGGTGTGCTTTCTTTGCTATAAGTTAGATAGCGGAATTCCAAACATAGAATCGCCTCAAAGATTAAAAATTTACACAGTCTCAACAAGTTCTGCGTCAGGGGAACTCTACACACTGTTTATGCTTTGCTTTGCTTAGATTGATTTCTTTATTGCTTTCTTAATGCTGGGATCGCAGGTACGATCACTCTGTGTGAAAGAAAAAAAAAGACATGTAATATACCGAAAACAAATAACCTTCTAAAGCGCGATGAATTTCCCGTTAAGCCTATAATACACTCTAGTATTTAATTATGTATTTAATAAACACTGCGCGAATTCTAGTGGTTAAAAACCCACATCTATAAAACTAGGACTTAACTGAATTTATTAATTATAAATTCCTTCGCGACTTTAAAAGTTAATTAAAGCATCTATTATCTTTTGAAATAACATAATAGATAGATCATTATATTTAAAACTGGAACTCTTGAGATGGTTTAATTAAATAGATTTAAATTAACACAAAATCCCTTGAAATAGAATGACTAGACCACTGATCACTTTACACAATATATATTTTACCGCTTTGCACAGAATTAGAAATCACTGCAAATATATATAAAATCCAGGGGAAAATCTATAACCAGATTTCAATAAAGCTAGTGCTTCTGTAAAAGTCTGGCCAGCGAGTGATAACGTGTCTAGTTCTTCATGGTCTATTTAGCTAAAATGGAATGTAAGTTGAGTGGGACATGATAAACTTGACAACTTATTTGATCTCACGAACTTTTTGGGGATCTGACCGCCAAATCAAGAGAAAAAGCCGCCCCCTGGTCTTCGTATCCGCTCGCTGCTGCCCGTTTCGCTTTCCCCCGTTCGCTCGGTTCCTCGATTGACACCGAGACGCGAAATTAGCGGCAAGCAACTGCGTCTCGTATCAGGGAAAACTACTGTCTTTGATAGCGCCGATAGTCTCCCCTAAGATCCCTCGGTCTGTCTCTTTGATCTCGTCGCTGTATCCTACATGAGTCCCGGTGGAATGCGTTCTGGCAAACGAAAAGTTACAACAAATGTTCAGGGGTTCTAATGTTATGAAAAGCTAAAGGTCCCTTTAAATCATCCATCATATCAGGGAAAATTGACTAGTCAAACTAGACGTACGTCACAATCGTCCCCACTTTTAGACATGAAACCATTTTTCATGTTTTCATTTTTGACAATGGAGGTGACCTGATTGGTGATTTTAGGATGAGTGGTATCTTCAGTTTGCTCTTCTTCCTCTGTAGACCAGTTTCTACTCAGAAAATCAGCCCCGACATTCTGTCTTCCCGGAATATATTCCACTTTGAAAGAATAGACGCTTAGAAGGAGGGCCCAACGCATGATCCTAGCGTTAAATTCTTTATTGGCACCAAGAAATGCTAACGGAGCGTGGTCTGTTTGCACCATGAAAGATGTACCATAAAGAAACTCATGATGGCGTCTGATACCGTCAATCAGAGCAAGACATTCCCTTTCAACTACGCTGTAGTTCCGTTCCGCTTTATTTAATTTCCGACTGCCATAGGCAACTGGAAATAGCATGTTCAGGTCACTGTCATCGGCTTGAAGCAGTGTTGACCCGATGCCCTGACCTGACGCGTCGACTCTCAGTACAAAAGGTTTCTTGAGGTCAGGCAACCTCAAAATGGAGTATGCAGACAACTGTCCTTTCAAAGTGCTATACGCGTGTTCGCACTTTTGATCCCATATGACCTTATCAGGACAACCTTTCTTTGTGAGGTCAGTCAGAGGTGCCGTCAGTCCGTTGAAGTTCTGGATGTACTTCTGATAGTATGCACATAGCGATATGAAAGAACGTACGTCTTTCTTCGTTCGGGGTCTTTTTGCTGCCACTATTTTCTCCACGTTCTTCTTAATAGGCCAACTGCATCCGTGAGAAATAGTGTGCCCCAGGAAGTCTAACTGTTCAAACCCGATGAGACATTTCCTAGGTCTGGCTGTAAGACCCGTTTCCTGTAGTCTCCTGAGGAGCATAGCAACCGTAGCAATATGTTCTTCATAGGTTTCCGATGCAATTAAGATGTCATCCATGAAATTATGGATATGGGGACTTTGCAAAGGTTGTAGAAGCTTCCTCATCATCCTGGTGAACACTCCTGGTGCGTTATGCAAACCGAACGGCATCACGTTAAATGTGTAATGTCCTTCACTAGTGCTGAAAGCTAACAAAGGTTTAATTTCCTCCTTGACTGGTATTTGATAATAACCTTTACTGAGGTCAATCTTGGAGAAGATCTTAGCTTTGCTGAGCTTGGTGAACAACTCAGAAACAGTTTGGAGAGGTTCGGGCTGGAATTCCGTTACAGCGTTTAGCAACCTGTAATCAATGCACAGCCGAACTTCCTTATTGGGCTTCTGCAACAGCACTACACTCGAGCTGTAAGGAGATGTAGACTCACTGATAATTCCTGCCTGACGCAGCTTGTCTATTTCTCCGCGAAGTGCATCAGCTTTAGCGTACGGGATGGGGTAAACTCTGGTTTGAACATGGGTCTCGTTTGTTAATTTCATATCAAATTCAATGAGATTTGTTCGACCAGGTACATCCGTTAAAACTGCACTGTACTGTTTTAGTAGAGCCCTAGTTTCTGTTTGTTGTTCTGGTGAGAGATTGTCGCCGAACTTGACATCTTTAAAGGATTCTGTGGGTTGCAGTGGATACTCCATGCAACCATCATCATCTTCCTCGTCTTCCGTTGCTATGGCGACAGCCAGGAGATGCTCGGAGGATGGCACCGGTCTTTCCAAATATTTCTTTAGCAGATTTATGTGGAAGACCTTCTCCTTTCCTTTGATGGAGATCTTGTAGTTGGTACGTGAGATCTTTTTAAGGACGGTAAACGGTCCTTGCCATCCGATGCGAAGTTTATTGCTTCCGGTTGGAAGTAGCAATAGGACTTTCTCCCCTGGTTGTAGTTCTCTCTCTTTTGCAGCTTTGTTGTATCTTTTAGTAATTTTAGCGCGGGCTTTCTTAAGGTTGGTAGTAGCTAGATCCCATCCTAGCTTTAGCCTTTCCTTAAGCTCAGATACATACTTGCTTGCAGAGACGACTGTCTCGTCAGCCTTCTGGTCTGTCAGGGACCGAAGTAAGGCTTCTAGTGGCCCCTTAATAGGTCTGCCAAATAAAAGTGTAGCTGGCGCAAAACCCGTAGACGCTTGGGGTACCTCTCGGTAGGCGAATAAGGCAGCCAATATATATTGGTCCCAGTCTTCCGGTTTCTCCTGACCCAGCTTACGTAACATCATGGTGAGGGTACCGTTAAAACGTTCCACGAGCCCATTTCCGGCCGGATGGTAGGGACTTGTGTGGATATGTTTGGCCCTCAAGATCTTAAAGATCTCCTCCATTAACAGGCTACGGAATTGGGATCCATTGTCCGTCAAAACTTGTTGAGGGAATCCCAACCGTGTAAAAATTTGCACAAGGGCTTCTGCGACATGCTTGGAATTAGTGCATGGTAGCGGTACGGCTTCGGCCCACATAGTGCAAGTGTCAACTAAGGTCAGGATGAACCTGTTCCTTCTTTTGGTCTTTTCCAGAGGACCAATAATGTCGACAGCAACCCGTTCAAATGGAGTCCCTACTATTGGCATTTGCCCCATAGGTACTGGGGGTGTCAAGTGCTTGGGTGCTACCCGTTGGCACTGGGCGCAGGATTTCACGTACCTGACAATGTCAGAGTTCATTCCTGGCCACCAATAGTGGTTTTTTATTCGCTGAATAGTGGCGTTTTGTCCCATGTGTCCGCTAAAGGGAAGAGAGTGCCCCATTTCTAAGATCTGGTTTCTGTACTGCGTCGGTACTAGGAGCTGGTTATTCCCCGTGTCCGGGTTGCCCGTTCTACGATACAATACACCATCCTTAGAAAAGATGTCTCCGTTGTGTCTGGGGTCCTTAGCCATGGGCAGTTTTTTAAAGCAGGGCGCCAGAGTAGGGTCCTTTTGTTGCGCCTCCTTCAGTTCATTCGGCAACAAGTTTGGCGCAGGCTCCCTCTCCTTCTTGGCTTGCCCTCTTGTGGTTACCGCTGCCACAATCGGCTCCTTAGGTCTCCCAATGAACACATATCTACATCCCAGGATAACTGGGTAGATCGGATCATCCATTATGGCCGCTTTAATAACTCCTCTGACAAAGTCAGAGTGTATTTCTACCAGTGCGATAGGAAGCGTCCTGGGTGCATCACTCCTGAAAACTCCACTAAGTTTGACGGTTTCCTCTGTCTCCTGGCCGGGTTTGACTAGGTGCCTAGCGACAATACAATCAAAACTTAATCCAGTGTCAAAAAGACAAGTAGTGGAGGTACCGTTCAAAATTACAGTTCCTCGAGTTGAGGGTCGGTCCCCCTCAGGTTGAGAATCACTGACATTGACTCTACCTTTCGAGGCTGTATGCAAACATCCAATGCGGTTTGCACCGGTTTGTTTGCCCTGATCAGACGTTCCTGGTGTAGGGGTCTTCCCTTTTCCTTGACCTTGGTGGCCGCGCTGCCACGTAGGCTTGTTTGGGTTGATCAGAATTGTTGTTGGGGGGGTATCGGGTTTTGTAGAATTTCGATTTTTCCTGGGGAGGTTTCTGGGTATTGTTATCTCGTTGGTTATAATGTTGAGAGGAAGTGGAAGAATAGGATGCCTGTTCTAGATTCTGTTTTCGAGATGGCTCATCGGTGGGTTTACGTTTAGTGCTGGGAAGTTCGGCCATTGCATTGCTATAGCGTTCGGCTTTATTGAGTATGTCTTCAAGCCTGACTGCCCCCTGTTCCGCAAAAAATCTACGTGTTTCATTCGACAAAGTGGATTTTATCTGCTCCACAAGAACAAGATCGAGGAGTCCCTCATATGAAAGAGGTAGGTCAGATAATTCAATGCACTTTGTCAGATAACCCGTGAGACGTGAAGAGAACTGGGGAAATGTTTCCGTGCTCTCTTTTCGGCTGTTTCTGAACAACTGCAGAAACTTTCGGGCAGTCATCTCAAACTGCTGTAGTAAGGCCTTTTTCAACATGTCGTAATCATGTTGGTTCGGTCCCAGCTTTGTGTACACGTCATAAGCATTGCCTTTCAGTGACGTTGAAAGTTTGAGCGCCCAGCGGGTACTCTCTAACCCATAAAGATTCGCGAGTCTCTCGAATTTTTCTAGGTAGCTGTCAATTTTTTCGTTAGGGCTAGGAAAAGATTCTAAAGAAAACGACATAGCAGTTAATTGGGCAGATTGAGTACTGGAGAGGTCCTTTGATTGAGACTGGGGCGAAGACGGCTCTCCGTTAGTCGAAGTAGAGGCGCCCCGACTCTCTAGAGCCTTAAGCGCCAGTTGATGCTGTCTTTCCTTGTCTCTCTCTCTCTCTGCGAGTTTCCATCTCTGCTTCAATTTTCTTCTGTTCCAAAAGACGTTCTTCCGCTTCTTTCTTATCTGCCCTCTCCTGGGCTTCTCTCCTCTCTGTTCTTTCTTTCTCTTCCTTCCTCTCAGCTTCGGCTCTCTGTTACAATCCGTCTTTAGCTAAGCTCAACTCTTTTTGACTTCAAAAACCTTAGTGACTGTAAAACAATCACGCAATCCCAGCAACTTTTATAAAGAAAGAAATATAATTATCTCCGCCAGAGGATAATTAAAATAGCAAATATATTTGTTTATCTGTACTTTCTACTGCTGTGGAGAGAAAACAACCTGTAAATATGCTGTGTGGACAACCCAAATACTTAAAGAACGTTTGTCTAGGGGTGTAATTATTTATTTATTTCCCTAATTCACAAAGACAAATCATTCACACTCTACCTAGTTAGACTCAAACTAAATCAGACTCAAAATATCTTTAACCCGGCTATGCGATTGCCTCAAATGTAGCTCAAGATCCCAGAACCAGCCCACAAATATGTGTGCATCAAATGTATCTCAAAATTATCCCAGGCGAGCCAGCCAAATATTGTCGTAAATTTATTTTGAGAGAAAAGAGTCGTAGAAATAGTGGTCCGGTTTAGAGTGGAAAATGATGATGGAAAGCTCAGTGATAGAAAATGTAGAGATTTAATAGTTACTTCACAGCGTGCTGGAGGAGAGTAAAGACAGACTTATTTACGACAAATCGTGTCTCTCAATCTTCTCTTTCACTCTCCTGGTCAAACAATTATTTGCCAGTTTTCCAGACTCGCATCTGCGCGCACACCGATTCGGTGTTTTCAAACACACACACGACGTTGATACAAACTATATTAAATGAATAGGGGAAAAGTTGGGCTTTGGGTATGTCCAACACACAGAACTAAATGAGTTTATGTGATTTTATTCACTTTAAACATCAATCACTAAAAATATCAGATATTACATAAATTATCATAAGTACACAAATGCAAATAACAATTTTGGAAGGGGTGAAGAAGATTGGTATCGACTAAGCCCTTCCCGCTTATTAGACAAAGATAAACCCAGTCCAAAGATAGATAATATCAGGAACATAGGTACGTTAACCTAACATTAAAGTTAATTACTCTGAAAGAGGTGTTACCAAGTTTAGGTATAGGTGATAGAAAAAAACTGTTCTTCCCAGCTGTTCTTCCCTTTACTAAGAAAATGGAAAGGAGGTGGTTTTAAACAGAGTTAACAAATTATCAACTATCCCACTTAAAGGAACAATGTAGGGTATACAGAAAAGATATATGTTACCAGGTAAGCAAGTTAACAAAATGGTCACACAAAAGAATTAATTTCCTGTCATTCATGCACGCGCTAGCAAAGGCCTTCACTCATCTTGCTCTCACTTACCGATTGTGAAAAAATCTTGCACTCCATAGAATAACGCAACAGCAGTTACACCTCAACTAAATGTATGAGTGTTTGTTCAAGTTCTAGCCCCAGATTATCGGGTAGGCGGTCAGCACATAAAAGGATCCCGTAATCGCTGGAAAATGAATCTGTAGTTGTGTCTCTTTTCTTAATAACAGTTTCTATGGGAGGGCACGGTCTCTGATACCGGGGTGAGGATAGTGTGGTCTATTTGACTATGCCGCTGATAATAAAATTCTTACGCGTGCTGGTACAATTTATCCGTGAGGTATGGTTTAAGTCCAGTGAGAAAACTAGTCACATCACTGTTCAGGAAATTATGAATTATCTCTCTGTGTCAGTAAACTAACAAAGCTCGGGCCAGTGTTCTTCTTCTCGTTACGACTTAAGTTGTTTGATGGTGCGTTAAATTTGTCTTTGGGTGTGCTTTCTTTGCTATAAGTTAGATAGCGAAATTCCAAACATAGAATCGCCTCAAAGATTAAAAATTTACACAGTCTCAACAAGTTCTGCGTCAGGGGAACTCTACACACTGTTTATGCTTTGCTTTGCTTAGATTGATTTCTTTATTGCTTTCTTAATGCTGGGATCGCAGGTACGATCACTCTGTGTGAAAGAAAAAAAAAGACATGTAATATACCGAAAACAAATAACCTTCTAAAGCGCGATGAATTTCCCGTTAAGCCTATAATACACTCTAGTATTTAATTATGTATTTAATAAACACTGCGCGAATTCTAGTGGTTAAAAACCCACATCTATAAAACTAGGACTTAACTGAATTTATTAATTATAAATTCCTTCGCGACTTTAAAAGTTAATTAAAGCATCTATTATCTTTTGAAATAATATAATAGATAGATCATTATATTTAAAACTGGAACTCTTGAGATGGTTTAATTAAATAGATTTAAATTAACACAAAATCCCTTGAAATAGAATGACTAGACCACTGATCACTTTACACAATATATATTTTACCGCTTTGCACAGAATTAGAAATCACTGCAAATATATATAAAATCCAGGGGAAAATCTATAACCAGATTTCAATAAAGCTAGTGCTTCTGTAAAAGTCTGGCCAGCGAGTGATAACGTGTCTAGTTCTTCATGGTCTATTTAGCTAAAATGGAATGTAAGTTGAGTGGGACATGATAAACTTGACAACTTATTTGATCTCACGAACTTTTTGGGGATCTGACCGCCAAATCAAGAGAAAAAGCCGCCCCCTGGTCTTCGTATCCGCTCGCTGCTGCCCGTTTCGCTTTCCCCCGTTCGCTCGGTTCCTCGATTGACACCGAGACGCGAAATTAGCGGCAAGCAACTGCGTCTCGTATCAGGGAAAACTACTGTCTTTGATAGCGCCGATAGTCTCCCCTAAGATCCCTCGGTCTGTCTCTTTGATCTCGTCGCTGTATCCTACATGAGTCCCGGTGGAATGCGTTCTGGCAAACGAAAAGTTACAACAAATGTTCAGGGGTTCTAATGTTATGAAAAGCTAACGGTCCCTTTAAATCATCAATCATATCAGGGAAAATTGACTAGTCAAACTAGACGTACGTCACAATTCCTTTGTCTGGGATGAAATTTTCCACCCCTATTACCCCGAGCGATCGTTTTTTTTAAAATTAGTTTTTTTATATTTAATTAATTTTTTTATCATTGTTTCCTCCTTTAATTCACTCTGTCTTCTTCTACCTCATATAAACTCTTCTATCTCCATTACTCATCATTACTATATTTGAATTGTTTCTTGTTCTGTTTCCCGTCTTATATTCTAATGTTTACACCTGAAAGTGGCAGTCATTTCATGATTTTATGGCGCGCTCTCTTTTTGGCGGGCATGCTAGGTCTTAGCCGCTTTTACGGGTAGTAACATTTTTTTATTTATATTCTTATGTATCTGTTGCTGTCATTTTCGACGGAGTCATCTGTCAAGTTATTTGCTTATGTTTGTATCATAAGTATAATTGTGTCTTTACCTGCGATGTCAGGTTGATTAGGGGTTGTCTTCCCTTGTTTATTCATTCATTGTGTTTGACCTGTAGGGTCAGAGGTTGACAGTTCGGCGTAGGCCTATGGGAAGGTTTTTTAAGCGGGAGTGAGATATACTTCCGGGAAGCCGGGAGGTCCTGTTTTTCTGAAGGGACCAAGAGTCCATTGTTTTTCGGGGAGAATCTTCGAAGTAACTGCTATGGCAGTTTTCCCCAGTGAATCTCTGTGCGTCGGGATGACGACAGAATTCCTTGTGTAGTTCTGAGGATTCATTTACCAGGTAATACCGACCTTTATGCATTATTACGCCTTTCGGTGGCAGAACATGTAAAGGATTACATAGGGTGAACAGCAGCTCACTGATCCGCCATTTCAGAACTTATATATATTTGTGCTCGAGGTAGCCATCCAAGACTGTTAGTCTTATATTGTCCAGAAATCCAGTGACGAAGATATATTGTGGGAGCCGCAGATTGGCGGAACTTCTATCTACAATAAGTATTACTGCAGGGTTGATGATAACCTATTTAACAGAAGTACACGGCCGACGTTAGGACGAGGCCTGTGCTTCCGGCTATTATACTACAGCCTGTTATGTGCAATTGGCAGGGAGTGCCAAGTTGCACCTGTGTGTCAAGGTAACTAAGGCATCTGACGCGTTTAGTCAGAGACGCCAAGGGCGACGCTACGAACTGTCATTACTGAAGAACTTTGCTATTGACCATGCACGTCTATTCTGATGTTTACTTTTTGAATGCCAAATGTATACCTATCGATGTCAGGTCAGCATGACCTTGTTACACTGACTGTTCCTGTTGATACTATGTGTGTTCCCGTCAATAAATGTCTTGAAACATGCCTGCAGTGTCAAAGCATCCTTGATTACTGCATGTGAGAGTATGGGTTGCAGGATCTACATCTATACGAGCCTAAACACATTCGCGTCTTCATTCGCACCCACACTCAATTCATCATACGCTCGCACTACACATCTAACCACATGTATACTGTCTTGGGCCAGTGATCACATCAACAAGAGAAAAAAGACAGTTACATTTCTGGTGGACCAGTTACGTGGGCTCTTATGATACATTTCTTGTCGCCAATGTGGCCTAGAAACTTACATTTCTGATGGACCAGATCTGTGGGTTTAAAAAGAACAGAGCGAGCATTTGACATTATTGTTGACATTTATGGATCCAGAAATTTACATTCCTGGTTGGCTGTTACATGTATGATGTCTCCAGTTTTGTCGAGAAAGTTACAAGAAGGACAAGTACACATTACACTTCTGATCTGTGGGTCTAAGCTACACACGGGACAGCCGTAACACAGCACTAATTCTACACTTGCAAGTTTTGGCTACAACAGGACAGATATAGGTCATCAACGGTTGACACAAATAAACAGTACGAGCATTTATATTATAATGCTACATAAAGCATAACAAGACAAGTACTGAAGTGAACTACTAGGCATTTGCTACGTGGACCATAACTGCATAGAAGGCGGGTTCCTATTGTAAACAGTACTGCGGGTTGTGACACGTTTCATTCAACAACAGACTTTTCTAGGTCAGAGCATTCAAGCTACATTGTTGGAGGTCAAGTGTCTGTAAACAGTACGTGAAATTGTAAACATTCAATGTGCAAGGCGTAATTTGAGAAGGTCATAGTAACTTTGGTTCGTGAATACCACTTTATGTTACAGTGGATTTGACGTTCAGTGCGCGTTTGACATTTCGTTTCTGTGTTCGCAAGGAGCAAGAAATTTATTTTAGTTTCAGCTGTGACTGAACTTGTTCTGCAACACATTGAAATTGATTGCTATATGTTTATGTCACTTCTACTGTTTTTGGTGTATTTTTCTGCGGGTTTTTCGGTTGGTGGGTCTTACGGTAAATATGCCACTTGATCGAGGCTTACTGTAAGCGGTCTGTAGGTGCAAATTTTCTTAATTGGGAAATTTGCTAGTGACAATTGGTCGCTATTGATGTTAGCTGTGATGTAATTGTACTTAACGTTGTTTTTGTAATATTTTGTCTGTTTTTCAGTTTTGATTGTCGATTTGTTTTGTTTGTATTCTGTAGGTCTCTCCTTTCTTGTGTATTTCTCTACACATTTTTGGTTAAAACAGTATTGCCATTTGTATTGTTTTGTATTTTTGTCTTTGTATTTTTTTTTTTGGTTGTACTACATTACTGTCATGCACAGTCTACATACACATACTTGGTCATGTTTTGATATTATTGATAAGGTAGACTCTTCATATAGAGTTTGTTAAATAATATTATATAAGATATTTATACAAGTTCTTTATAAAAAAGACTTGTGCCCATAGTGAGTGGGATATAAGGGAATTTTTTTTTCCCACAGGTACTCAAGTGATTTTTTGGGTACATTATAAACAAGAGGAACATACAAAGTCTTTGTCTAAGACTAAGACAGTAAAATAAAGTGAAGTGAGTATACAAGTCTAGCATTTCAGACTTGTCTCCCATTGAAGTGGGATAAGGTAATTTATTTAATTTTTTTCAGGTTTCTGATCTCATTAGACAGAATGTCTACATTGGATTTCTTCATCCAGCAAGGGTTGACCCTTGGTAAGTCTGGTAAAGAATTGGAAGAATATTCATCTGCTCAATTCGCCATTGCATTAAAGTCAGAAGAAAAGAAACAAAAAGAGGAAATTAAATTGAAAGCAGAAGCTGAACTAAAGAAGCTAGAAGCTGAGAATAGAAGATTAGAACTTGAAGAAAGAAGGTATCAAAGAGAGGCTGAGGAGAGAAAAGCTCAAGCTGCTGCTGAGGAGAGGAAAGCTCAAGCTGCAGCTGATGAAAGAAAATTCCAGATGGAAATGGAAGACAAAAAAAATTCAAGCTCAAGCTGCTGCAGAGGAAAAAAAAACTTCAAGCTGCTGCAGAGGAAAAAAAACTTCAAGCTGCTGCAGAGGAAAAAAAACTTCAAGCTGCTGCTGAGGCTGAAATTAGAAAAATGGAACATGAGGAAAGAAAACAGAAGATGGAACTTGATGAAAAACTCGCAATTTTGGAGTTAGAGAAATTGAAATTGGCGAGTACGGGTGCTCAGCAAACAACTTCGAGTACGACAAAGGAGTTTGTTAGTAGGATTAAATTGCCTCATTTCAATCCTTTAAAGGATGACGTAGCAGATTATCTAGATAGATTCCAATTTTTGTGCGATACGCATAACATAAAAAAGGAAAAATATGTTGAACAACTGATGCCATTTTTTACAGGTGACACAGTGACTACTCTTATGACAATAGACGAACATGAGAGGACTAATTATGATGTTGTCAGGGCAGCATTGCTAAAAAAAAATACCAATTAAAACAAGAAGACTATCGTCTTCGTTTTAGGACAATGTTGCCAGAAAATGGAGTAGATTTCTCTGATTTTGTTACAAAGATACGTCGTACATTTACACGATGGGTTGAGTTGTCTCAGATTGAGAAAACATATGAAGGTCTAATGGACTTATTATTGCGAGATAAGGTTTTGTCATCTGTTAATGATTCTTTTCTTGCATTCCTTCATGAGCGTAAGCCTAAAAACTTAAAAGAAATGGAGGAATACTGTTGTCAGTATGCCACAGCACATCCCCATGCTACAGTTAGCAATTCTAAAGTGAAAGAAGGGTTGCCAGCTGCTTCGGCAACACCATATGGCCCTAATTTCAGAAAAAAATTTCAGGGTGCTCAACAAAATTGGAATAGGGGAAGTAATCAAAATTACACTCAGAAGCGGAGTAATCCAACACATGATGGTTCTTCGTCTATGCAGTGGAGACAAGATGGTAGTTCTCGTAATTTTAGTGGTAATAATTTGAGACACTTTCGTAAAGGCTATCCAAATAATAACTATTCAAATTTTCGAGGTAATCATTCTCGACGTCAAGATTATGACGATGGTGAATTTAGAAACCGGGATTCAAACCGGAATGATGATTACAATAGGCAATATAATAACAATTACAGGGGAAATGATAGTCGAAATAATTACAGGGGAAATGATAATCGAGGTAGACCTAGGTTTAACAAAAAAAGACCTTACCAACAGGCAAACTCTGCGCAACAAGAGTTTGATGGAGCCTGTAATACAGTAAATGATAGTGGTAACTCTAGGGCTATCACTGGTTGTGCTTTCGATTTTGGGAGAGCAACTGAATGCCCCCCAATGCTTAACATTGTTCGATTCATCGACTGTATCTACGCTAAGTTGTGGTCACCCTCTACCTGCTCTACCTGCTACAGTTGCGCATGATGGGAGAGGATCTCTCATCTTACATAAAGGTCTAATAAATGATAGGCTAGTCTCAGTACTTTTCGATTCGGGATGTACTACCGTCGGGGTTAAGGAGTCTCTGATAGATCCTTGCTGTGCCACTGGAAAAACAATCAAATGTGTTACATTTGGTGGTACTATGGAAAGCTATCCTACTGCTATTATTAGGATTGACACTCCTTTCTTCACAGGAGATGTCCATGCATGTCTTCTTCCTAATCCTATTGCGGATCTTATAATCGGTCGTATTCATGGGGTTAAGGAATGCACCCCGCAACAAATTTCTAGTTGGGAAGAAAGAAACATTCAAACGGTCAATGCAGTGGTGACAAGAGCTCAAGCTCTTAATCCCCCAACTTCATCTGATAATAGTAATGAAGTTGATAGCCAAGACGAGCACTTGGTGATTTCCCATGACTCGTTTGTTAAACGTCAAGAAGAGGATCCTTCTTTGAAGAAATACTTCCTTCTGGCAAAGAAAGGGGATCCCAATCAAAATACGAATCACAAATCGTATATTACTATGAAGAATGGTATATTGGTACGAATGGTACAACACTCGGGCAAGTCTATGCACTCGCAAATTCTTGTGCCTAAGTGTATGAGAGCCTTAATTCTTCGGCATGCACACGATTCTCAGTGTGCTGGACACATGGGTTTTTCCAGAACTAAAACTAGAGTCCTTGCGTCATTCTTTTGGCCATTCGTGAATAAAGACATCCGAATTTATTGCCGATCTTGCAAAATTTGTCAAGAGGTCAAGTCTAGGGGTCCGAGACATGCTGCTCCTATTCAGGCTGCAGATATTCCGATTCGGCCGTTTCAGAAAATGGCTATAGACATCATTGGTCCGTTCAAAATTAAGTCAGCCAGAGGACACCAATTTATCCTCACTTGCGTGGACATGTGCACGCGTTGGCCAGAGGCTATTCCTCTGAAGAGCATATCAACTGTCGATATCGCTGATGCTCTTTGGCTCGTATTTTCTCGTCTGGGATTCCCCGGAGAAATACTGTCGGATCACGGCACTCAGTTAATTTCGGACGTTATGTCTCAGGTAATGGCTACGCTAGACATTAAAAGGTCTCTCAGTAGTATTTATCATCCAATGTCCAATGGATTGGTAGAACGTCTTAACAGGACACTAAAGAACTTACTTGGCAAGATAACGGAGGATCATCCTGAAGATTGGGACAGGGTTTTACCTGCAGTCCTCTTTGCCTATAGAGAGGTTCCCAACGAGCATACAGGGTTTTCTCCTTTCGAACTTGTCTTTGGCGCGCAACCGCGCGGGCCAATGTCCTTGTTACACGATTTGATAACTTCCGATAATATTGACGATGATACACAATCGTCATATGAATATGTTATAGCTCTTAGAGAAAAGATTATCGAATCGTGCAGGTTAGCAACTTCATCTTCCGAATTTGCGAAAGAAAAAGCTAGGCGATTTGCTAATAAGAAAAGACGCCTACGTCAACTTTGTCCTGGAGACAAAGCATATGTCTTACTGCCCTCAAGAGAGAATAGACTTCTCATTTCTTGGAAGGGTCCATACACTATAGTCTCGAAAATTTCTGATGTCGACTATATTGTCGATGTGGATGGAAGGCATAAAACCTTCCATATAAATATGTTAACAGAGTTTATTGAACGTCCAGACTATTTACAGCCTATTTTCCAGGCGACGGACGACTCTCCAGTTCAACATGGTCACATCTCATCCCTGTCTGTTATACAGGATGAGGAAACTATTTTTTCTGACGTGAACTTACCTCTTCCTACGATTCCACTTACTTCAACGGAATCGTGGAGAGACGTTACAGTCTCTTCTAACTTGTCTTTTGAGGAACAGCGTCAAGTATCCTCTACGTTACAATCATATCAGGATGTCCTTACCGACATTCCTGGACACACAGATGTCATAGAACATGACATCATACTTACTGATCGTAATCCGATCAGAGTAAGACCATACCCAATACCTATTCATTTTCAAGCACAAGTCGAGAAAGAATTGGATGAAATGATTCAACTAAAAATAATTGAACCATCCACTTCAGCTTATTCTTCGTCGATAGTTATTGTTCGAAAGAAAGACAATAACATACGTCTTTGCGTTGATTATCGCAAATTAAATCAAGTTACGAAGTTCGATGCTGAACCTATGCCGTTATTAGATGATCTACTTATTAGACTTTCTAAAGCTAAATTCTTTACTAAACTAGACTTGTCGAAAGGTTATTGGCAAGTCCCACTGACGGAACACGCCAAACCTCTCACTGCTTTTTCGACACCTAGGGGTCTGTTTCAATGGAATTTTATGCCTTTCGGGCTTATGAACGCCCCAGCGACTTTCGTGCGCATGATGCGACGAATTCTATCAGATCGTGCAGATGTCATTGCATATTTAGACGACATCTGTCTTTTCAGCGATACTTGGGAAGAACACTATGTGGGTCTGAAGGAATTGCTATCTACTCTACGTGAGCATAGATTGACTGCTAAACCCTCTAAAGCTTTTGTTGGGTTTAGTGAAATTTCCTTCCTAGGTCATCGAGTTGGTCATGGTCTGTTGAAGACAGAGGACCAAAACATTTCAAAGATATTAAATATCTCGGTTCCGAAGACAAAAAAGCAAGTGCGTAGTCTCTTGGGATTGATACAATTCTATGGAAGATTCATTGAGAATCTGTCCTCCATTATGGCACCACTTTCAACGTTATTGAAAAAAGGTTCTCCTAATATGGTGCGTTGGTCCCAAGAATGCCAATCTTCATTGGATCAGGTTAAGAATTTGTTCTCATCTCATCCTATCTTAAGACTACCGACGATTGATAAGACTTTTGTCCTTCGTAGTGATGCCTCTTCCACTGGCATTGGAGCGGCACTAATGCAGGAATATTCAGGAACTCTGCATCCTGTAATGTATATTTCTAGGAAGCTGAATGCGGCAGAAAGGAATTACTCGGTTTTGGACCGTGAATTGTTGGCTATGGTTTGGTCCATTCTTAAGCTACAAAGGTTCCTTCTGGGCGCGCATTTCTTTATGGAAACCGACCAAAAAGCTCTTACGGCTATGCAAAGTAAGGATTTGAAGAGCTCGAGATCTACTCGTTATGCTATTGCTCTTCAGCCTTTCCATTTCACGGTGCGAGCTATCCGTGGTTCGGATAATGTGATGGCGGACATATTGTCTAGATGCCCACATGATTCCAGTTAAATCTTGTGTCCTAGTTTTTCCTGATATATTTTCAGACTTAGGTCTGTCCTTAATATCATAATATGTTGTAATACAAATGTATTTGGATGATGTTTAGATAATTTAACAAATTTCATTTTGTCCATCCATCAGTGATATGTTGCTAAAATAGCATTGACATTTGTATATTGCTATGATTATATTATTTAGTAATGTTTGATATATGATTGGTATTGCCAGCAACTTAGGTTTCTTGAATGGTATCCCTTAGTTTGTTTGGCTTAAAGGAAATATTTTCTCCTATGTTGGGAGATGATTTGTACCCTCTTCTATTGTACCTGATATTAGGTTCATTGTTTGCATGAGCACAGAAGTGATACTGGTGCTATCTTGCTCATGAGCATATTAAAAAAAAAAAAAAATTGCATTTTTTTTTTTTACAGGGGGGTGGTAGTAATGTTGCTGTCATTTTCGACGGAGTCATCTGTCAAGTTATTTGCTTATGTTTGTATCATAAGTATAATTGTGTCTTTACCTGCGATGTCAGGTTGATTAGGGGTTGTCTTCCCTTGTTTATTCATTCATTGTGTTTGACCTGTAGGGTCAGAGGTTGACAGTTCGGCGTAGGCCTATGGGAAGGTTTTTTAAGCGGGAGTGAGATATACTTCCGGGAAGCCGGGAGGTCCTGTTTTTCTGAAGGGACCAAGAGTCCATTGTTTTTCGGGGAGAATCTTCGAAGTAACTGCTATGGCAGTTTTCCCCAGTGAATCTCTGTGCGTCGGGATGACGACAGAATTCCTTGTGTAGTTCTGAGGATTCATTTACCAGGTAATACCGACCTTTATGCATTATTACGCTTTTTCGGTGGCAGAACATGTAAAGGATTACCTAGGGTGAACAGCAGCTCACTGATCCGCCATTTCAGAACTTATATATATTTGTGCTCGAGGTAGCCATCCAAGACTGTTAGTCTTATATTGTCCAGAAATCCAGTGACGAAGATATATTGTGGGAGCCGCAGATTGGCGGAACTTCTATCTACAATAAGTATTACTGCAGGGTTGATGATAACCTATTTAACAGAAGTACACGGCCGACGTTAGGACGAGGCCTGTGCTTCCGGCTATTATACTACAGCCTGTTATGTGCAATTGGCAGGGAGTGCCAAGTTGCACCTGTGTGTCAAGGTAACTAAGGCATCTGACGCGTTTAGTCAGAGACGCCAAGGGCGACGCTACGAACTGTCATTACTGAAGAACTTTGCTATTGACCATGCACGTCTATTCTGATGTTTACTTTTTGAATGCCAAATGTATACCTATCGATGTCAGGTCAGCATGACCTTGTTACACTGACTGTTCCTGTTGATACTATGTGTGTTCCCGTCAATAAATGTCTTGAAACATGCCTGCAGTGTCAAAGCATCCTTGATTACTGCATGTGAGAGTATGGGTTGCAGGATCTACATCTATACGAGCCTAAACACATTCGCGTCTTCATTCGCACCCACACTCAATTCATCATACGCTCGCACTACACATCTAACCACATGTATACTGTCTTGGGCCAGTGATCACATCAACAAGAGAAAAAAGACAGTTACAGTATCCTACTTAGCTCTCATTTTCTTTCCTTTTCCTGACGAAGGCCTTGTGGCCGCAACGTTGACTATCTCCTTGTCTTTTGTCATAGTAAAATGAATCACCTTTTTCGATTGTTTTTTTTCCATATCCATCCATTGTTTTATCCCAACATATTTTGTAAATGTGCTGATATATTTTAAAATCTAGCCTTGGTAGTTGTTATAAAAAGACATTGAACAAAAACTTCAAAATATAATGTACAATTACTCCGTCTCCGAATCTTTATTTAAAGGAATATCGACTTTAGCGACTAAAAATGTAACGAACTCCTTTCATTATCCACAGTTAAATGTAAATATGATTCATGTTCATCCGAAATGCAAATGGGGAAAAATCCTAGAAATTTGGTCCAGAATAAAAAATCCACCATCATTAAGGTTGTAAACAAAATACACTTTGTTTTGATTGGCGCGCAGTTCAGCTCCCTCCAAAAAACACGCAATGAAACAATTTCAACTTTGGTGGAAAAGATTAACATGATGACGTCAGTGAGATTTACTTGTGTAAGAATCTGTTTAGTACGTACATTACTCAGTCAACTATGCAGTAGTTTTATTTGTCTGAGAAGCTCCTTAGTGACAATGTTTACACGTCACTGAAGTACTGTATCACTATATTTATGTGAACTAGGCTGGGGTACAAAAACTACGGGTCTCCGGCCAAATGCGGCCCTCAGCTTCATTTTATCAGGCCCGCGAACAATATATCAGCCTTTTGAATCAGTAATCTATTTGTTATTACATCACAGTAAAATGGTACTAGAGTTAATTTCACATTGTTTTCTAACTTTTTAAAACTCTGCAGTCAATTAAGGGGTTGGTTATTTAGTGTCAAAAAATGTCTGTCTCTCACTAATTCCCCCCCACAATAATATCATACATGTACATGTATTCTGATATTTATCTGATCTTGTAAATATCATAGGTTGTACTACGTCCTCTTAGTCCTCAGGACCAAAAATATTTACTTTCTGGCCTTCGTTTAAAAATGTTGTTCGGCTTCTGAACATTTCTGGCTTACAGTTTGAAAACCGGTGTTCCGGAATAAATAGAACATTCATAGCAAATAATTAACCGTAACGTCTTTATTTTTTCAATCGCAGTCAGTGGTTTTGCTTTTATAAACTAAAAGTTCATACTCTAGTAAAATCAATAAAACAAACAAAAAAATAATTTCAACAGCTTGTTATGAAGCAATTTTTAAGGTAATGTTCGGTTCTTGAGACACGAGAATTGCTTAGGCCTGAATTGCTTTAACACGGTCTATCCACCTTCCTGCCGGATATTACCGTGCTCAGAAACATGAAATTCAGCTATAGAAGTTCCTCGTGGTAGCCGATTACGCTGCATTCCAATTTATTTATTAGTGTTTTTCTTTTTCCTTTCTTTGTATCTTATTCATGATGTAAGTCATAAATGAGAGTCCGAGTTAGAACGCTTGCTTCTCGGGGCAAAAGGGCCGAGTTCGAAACCAAAGCGCTGTCATGCTCGAGCTAGAAAGGTCACTGGTTACCTGAGTTCAAAAAAGCTCAGACCTAGTACAAATTATTTATTTATTTACATGCAAACTGACAATTAAAAAAAACGAACAAGCCTTCTATTACGTTAGAGTAATCACTCTAATTGGAAAAATTCACGCTGTGTATTCCACAGCTTCTTCTTAGTCAAGTACCACGCTCGATGGCGTCGGCAATTATGTCTCTCCGTTACTCCATGTCTCCAGTACTGTTTATCCATTCTGTTGTTGACTGCTTTCCGTGCCATGATGTTATACAATCCAGTATTTTCTCTCTTTGTCGTCTTTGTTTTTTTCTCTCTTTTTCCTTCAATCTCTCCTATTTTCACGATGTATTCCATTTTTCTTCTTCACATAACATGCCCGATGAAAATGGATTGCTTCTTTCTAACATGTGGAATACGCTTCCTGTGCGCATTGACCTCTTTCAGGTCATCTTCGTTATTCTTGTTAGCTGCACACTGTATTTTTTTTTTAATGTCTGTAAAACCTCATCTCTGTGGTATCTATACTACTTCCGTGTGTTAGAACAGGCTCTACATTAACACTGAAAAACTTTCTTTCTGACATTTTTTTGAATCTACTGACTTGTTTTAAAGCTATTTCATTTATTCTGATATTGCATTCTGGGGAAGTCGTTTTCTTAAAAAAAACTATTACTTTTGCCTTTTTGCTATGAAAGCTAAGGTCTTTATTTTCACTTTCTGTCACTATAGTATCATTCATTTCCTGCAACTCTTTGTCACTTTTTGCTATAAAAGGTAAGGTCTTTATTTTCACTTTCTGTCACTATAGTATCATTCATTTCCTGCAACTCTTTGTCACTTTTTGCTATAAAAGGTAAGGTCTTTATTTTCACCTTCTGTCACTATAGTATCAATCATTTCCCGCACCCCTCTTCACTTTTTGCTATGAAAGCTAAGGTCTTTATTTTCACCTTCTGTCACTATAGTATCAATCATTTCCCGCACCCCTCTTCACTTTTTGCTATGAAAGCTAAGGTCTTTATTTTCACTTTCTGTCACTATAATATCAATCATTTCCTGCAACACTTTGTCACTTTTTGCTATTAAGGCTGTATCCACAGCGTATCTCAAGTTGTTTATATTAGTGTCAACCAACTGATATTGCTGACACACTCTCTAAGGATCTCATTATACTGTCAATGTAAAAACTGAATAGATCCGGTGACAGGACAAAACATCCTTGCTTACACCGTTTTTTATTTGCTGAAACCTTCCTGCTTGACAGCTAATTCTTATAGCTGCTCTCTGTTTTTTTGATTCATTACTACACTAAGGACCCCGTGAAGTTTGTTTATTAGGAGGGGCGGTGTGGGGGTGGGGGGGGGGGTGTCTTCGAAGAGACATAGAAAGAATGTGACTACTGCACCATCAGGCATGTCGTAGAAGCCACCTAATATGAGGTTGTGTATGTAGCTGGCAACGTCATCATATAAGGCAAGTTGACACAGAAATCACCGCTACAAGACCATGTCATTGCTTAGTGCAGGCTTTGTGCAAGAGGTCAGATACAGAGGTGGTTAAATGATTTGTAAAGAGTGTACAGAAAAAAAATGATGATGATGATAATGATGATGAGGAGGATGAGGATGATAATAATGATGAGGATGATGATAATAATAATAATGATGATGATAATGATGAAGATGATGAAGAGGAGGAGGATGAGGATGATAATAATGATGAGGATGATGATAATGATGATAATAGTGATAATGATGATGATAATGATGATGAAGATGATGATAAAGATAATGATGATGATGATGATGATGATGATGATGATGATGATGATGATGATAATGATGATAATGATGATGCAGATGATGATGAAGATGATGATGATGATTATAATAATGATAATGACGATGATGAAGATGATGATAATGATGATGATGATAATAATGATGATAATGATGATAATGATGATGATGAAGATGATGATAATGATGATAATGATGATGATGAAGATAATGATGATGATGAAGATAATGATGATGATGATGATAATGATTGTAGTGAATTTCTAAATACAATATCTAAATTAATATATAACAATATAGGGTATAACGGCAATATAAGAAAGTAAAAAAGAATTTTCTGCTAGAACTGTTGGTATCGCCTACGCCTTCAGATTATTTGCTAACGAATAGCCGAACAAAACGGTACCCAAATTTTTCAAATTCGTCCTTGACATAATCACTTTTCCTAGTTCTAAGAGAATTGTGCCTAAAAATGCATTGTGGAACGAGGAGGGGAAAGGAAAGATGAAATGCTAATTCGTTTCGCATTGATTTTAAACTAAAAGCCAACACTAGCACATTGGCAAGCCTTGCCTTAGGGGTTTCCCCAAAATACGAGGAAAAAGTTAGAATATGCAGACAACTCGTGTCACAAAAACAACCTTAGCTCTTATTTCAAAGGACGTAATTATCACGTAAATAGAGAAGACAGCATATGGAAAAGAATTGAACGGGTAGTAGACAAAAAATAAAAACACTAACATAGGGAAAAAAAACTGTGGACTTCTGAACCAAGCCAACTAGTCCCATATAAATTGTATATTCGTGTACCTTAGGACTTGTTGACAATAATATGGTAATAGTTACGCAAATAGTCCATTAATTAACTAATTATAGCCATAATACTATAGTGGATCCGACCAGACTGTCAAGTAAAGATCATGCCTGCTTGCAATTTTTTATGGCATGTTTTCAACAAACGACTTTGGGTAAATGAGGTTAAAAGGCACGGGATACCTGATTGGTTGGATTTTAAAGGAAGGCGAAGTATGATTGGTTGACCTAAAACTAAAAATATATTTGCCTTGGAAACATATTGGGAGTGTTATTTGAAACGATAGATTCAAAAATAAATGTAAACATGGTCCCATTGGACAAAGCAGTAGATACTGGTACGAAACGGGGACTGTTCACTGCCATTTCAAATAAATTTTGTGTAAAGCAAGATCGATGAGAGCAGGCGGAGAAATTTTCTAACATAGGAAAAGCCTGGACATAGGGCAGATCGAAAATGTGCCATATTGCCTAGTCACCGTTTAATTGTGTTATTTCCTTGCATCTGTGAGGGTTTTGGTTGCTGTCAATAACTGGTGCCAGACTACAGTGGGACGATATATTCATGCCACAGTCGTGCCTTTTTCGGAGACAACTGTAAACCACCATCATTCTTGAAGAAGTGGGAGCTGAAGGTTGTCGTTCAGCGAAGTGCTGGAAGATTCCTACATCATATTACAAAGATAGGTGCATGTTTCGGCACCTGATCGCTCAACTAACATTATATTACAAATAAGAAACTGGGAATAGTGATATAAACATTCCATCAGTGTCCACAAAAACTTACAAACAACATGCAGAGATGATGATAATAAACAATCAACCAGTGTATACTAGAAGTCACCTCAGTTAGATAATACAACTACACTCTTATATAATAATATGTGTATTATGGTCAGAAGATCCATTATGTAAATTGATTGATGTAATTAATTTCTATGATTTCACTTTGATTGTCAGTCCTGATTCCAAATAAATCAGATTCAGGACAATAAATTGAAAAACATTAACTTTCAACCACTGACTTACTAAAGATAGTCTTTTAAAGTGTAGTTCGTATGTGATTGTCGTGGTACTGTTGTGTTGTATTAGACAATAAAATAATTTGTGTAATTGTTTATCTGTTTAGTTGATTAATGCAACCTTACCCTAACATTTCATAACCCTAGACACCAAACGTAGTCATCTTACATTCTATCTAGAATAAGTCTGAATGAGATCATAGTGGTGGTAGTAGAAAGGTGCTCTGGAAATTTACTCTAATATTTATTATATTCAGGGACCTTCACAGCTGACCTCATTCAGTACACTAAGATTTCTTAACAACAAACTGTATTAACATCAAACCCACCACATATATTGGGGTCTCGCTCCTGGGGATTGAACTTTTCATAACACCAGCTATATTGGGTAGTTTGCTTCTGGGATTTTAAATTCTTAAAATAGTATCAATTATATTAGGAATCTCAGATAGTGTAAAACTAAAAGCATTCCCTTTTGGAGAAATTAAATAGTGGTTGAGCTATCAGTGCCTGTGGTTGTTCTTAGTTATAATTAGAAATTGTTAGTTATAATTAGAAATTTGTCTAGTTAGAAATTTTAAAAGGTTTGCCTAGTACAAAATGGCTGACCTGGCAAAGTTTCGATCTGCTGCTGTGCAGGCTGCTAAAGAACTGGGAATGGAGGGGCAAATTATGATTGCTTATGTTACAACTGAATGTGACAAATTTATTGAGCGTGAAGAAAGAAAATTTGAAGCAGAAAGAAAGTTAGAGGCAGATAAAGAAATTAAGAGGCTGCAGATTGAGGCTGAAGGAAAAAAATTGGAGGCAGAAAGAGAAGAAAAGAGACTAGCTGCAGAAAGAGAAGAAAAGAGACTAGCTGCAGAAAGAGAAGAAAAGAGACTAGCTGCAGAAAGAGAAGAAAAGAGATTAGCTACACAAAGAGAAGAAAAGAGACTGGCTGAAGAAAGGGAAGCAGAAAAGGAGGAGAAGAGATTACAAAGGGAACATGAGTTACGACTAAGGGAGTTAGAATTTCAAGGCCATGCTCCTGAAAATGGTGCCAGTCCCTTTACCTCAGATGCTACTGCTAGTCAGGGAGCCTCAACCTCAGCTATGAGTTTTCGTTTAGACCATTTTGTTGAGAAAGACGATGACATAGAAAGTTACCTAAATAGATATGAACTTTTGGCTACCACGTAAGGTTTAGAGAGAGAAAGGTGGAGCCTAAAGTTATCACAAGGGCTTCGTGGTACAGCTTATGAAGTTTTTGCCAAGATGAGCAGGGATGATCAGGACAATTATGACATGCTAAAGCAGGCTCTTTTGTTAAGATATGAAAAGAATGGGGAATTTTATAGAAAAAAATTTAGGAATGCCAAACTACTGTCGGGTGAGACTTATCACCAGTTCTCTGCACGGTTTGAGACCTACTTGGAGAAATGGACTGCTCTGGGGAAAACCCAAGATCTTAAGGAAATGATCCTTATTGAGCAAATAAGAGAGTCCATGGCTCCAGATCTGAGAAAGTTTCTCATGGAACAAGGTGCAGAGAGGCTGGGTGAATTACTCAATGTCGCTGAGAGGTATCAGGCAGCCCAAGCAGAGGTAGTTGGAAATAAAAAGAAACAGGTAGACAATTTTAAGGCACCTCAAAACTTTAATAAGTTTGACCATAGAGACCAGAACAAAGGTAAGCACCAGTTTGATAGGCCACGCAATGACTATAATAATAAACCCTCACAATTCAATGAAAGGAAATATAATGACAGAAAACCCTTTAACCAAGGAAAGAAGTATTGTAAACATTGTCGGATGGACAACCATAACACTGAAAATTGTAGAAAGAAAACTCCTACTTTCGCTGCAATGAAAATGGGGAAAAAGGGAGTAAAGGTCAACCTTACTGAACAACAGGAACCTTACCACCCCCCAATGTGTGAAGATGTAACATGCAATGGTGTCACCATAAGTTGTTTGTATGATACTGGATTAGATTATGATTCAGTGGTGAGTTCTCACCTGGTGCAGGCAGATCAATACACCACAGAAACAGTGGAGATTCAAACTGCAACCAAGGACGTAGCGACCATGACACTTCCCGTCGGCAGGATAAATGTGAAAACGCGATATGTGGAAGGAATCATAAAAGCAGCAGGGATAAATGAACCAATCTACCCTCTGATATTGGGGTGTAGATATGTCTTCTTGGGGAATCCCAAGAGACCTGTGACCATGGCAACAGTGCAGACCAGATCACAGTCTAAAAAGGAGGAGGATAATCCGATAAATACCCATCCAGATGAAATGAGGAAGGCACAGGCGGAGGATAAGACCCTCAAGCCTTGTTTTAAGAAATTGCCCAAATGTCATACACCTCCAGGCAAGGGAGATTTCTATATGAAGAACAAATTGATATATAGGAAGGCTGGAAATGGATCCAATGGTCACGGACAGCTGGTCCTTCCAATTTCATGTAGGACTAAAGTGTTGGAACTAGGGCATGAGATTCCCTTCAGTGGTCATATGGGGATCAGCGCAACAGGACAGCGTATAGCTTGTCATTATTTCTGGCCAGGAATAACTGAAGACATAAAGAGATATGTAAAATCCTGTCCAGAGTGCCAACGGGTAGCTCAAAAGCATTGGACTGCTCCAGTAACTCTAGGGGAAATGCCCATAGTGGGAACCCCCTTTGAAAGAGTTGCCGTGGACATTGTGGGACCTCTCACTCGGACCAAGAGGAGGAACAGTTACATTCTGACTCTGGTGGACACTTGTTCTATGTGGGGAGAGGCGGTAGCCCTGTCATCAATTGATTCGAAGCATGTGGCAGAGGCATTACTCACAATCTTCACCAGGTTAGGCTTTCCCAACCAAATCTTGACTGATAATGGCTCTCAGTTCAAGATGAAACTAACAGAAGAAGTATTTTAGGATCTTTCAAGCCAAACACTTTCATTGTAGCCCGTATCATCCTCAAGGAAATGGCCAAGTAGAAAGATTTAACGGGACTCTCATGTCGATCCTGAGGAAGTTGGCACATGAAAAACCAGATACATGGGATCAGTACCTTCCCGCCGCCCTGTTTGCCTACCGGGAGGTACCCCATAGTTCAACCGGTATGGCCCCGGCAACATTGTTATTTGGAAGGCCAATAAAAGGTCCGTTGGAAGCCTTGTTAAGGACCTGGACCGATGAAAAGGCAGAAGAAAATATTACCTCATCATATCAATATGTGAACGAGCTGACCACTCGTCTTAAAACTGGCTGGAAACTTGCCAATGAAAATTTGAGACAAGCCAGGAAAAAGCATGCTGCCTATTACAATAAGAAAGCGAAGGATCGAGAATTATCTGTGGGAGAGAAGGTGCTCCTTCTACTGCCCGGCAGCCAGAATAAATTGCAAATTGGATGGCAAGGTCCATATACAGTTCTAGAGAAGGGGTCTAAAACAAATTATAAGATAGATAAGAAAGGGAAAGAGAAAATCTATCATGTGAATCTCCTGAAGAAATATCTGGACAGAGGAAACCAGGAAGAGACACACCTATTGACCTTGTCTGTTGCAATGGAGATGAAAAAGAAACCACTCACTTCTCATGAATATCCTTTACATCCCTGTGAAACCGCCGCACAGGTAAAAATCAGCACACACTTAACGGAAATTCAGAGCGAGAGGGTTCAACAGGTTCTGAATAATCATACAGATGCGTTAACGGACCGTCCGGGGCATACAAATTTATTGGAGTATGATATGAATCTCATAGACCCAACACCATTCTGTATGAAAGCCTATTCGATTCCGTTCGCTAAGGAAAAAGCTTTAAGGGAGGAGATAGATTATCTGTTGAGAGAAGGGATCATCTCGCACAGTGAATCTCCCTACAGTTCCAATGTGGTTCCGTTAAGAAAACCCTCTGGAGAACACAGGCTGTGTATAGATTACAGGAAACTGAATGCTGTCACAGAAGGTCAGGTGGATCCATTACCTGATACAAATCAGCTGTTTGCCAGGCTGAATAGAGCTAAATATTTCTCTAAAGTGGATCTGAGCAAAGGCTACTATCAGATTCCAGTAAAGCCGGAGGTAAAACCTTATTTAGCCTTTAGCACCTCGGAAGGACATTATGAATTTAATATGTTGCCATTCGGGCTGAAAAATGCGCCGAGTGTGTTTTCGAGGATGATGAGAAAGTTACTGGATCCCCTGAAGAATCCATGCATCACCAACTTCATGGATGATATTCTCATAGCAACAGAAACATTTGAGGAACACATTAACTCTCTGAATATGTTGTTTGATCGATTGAGAGAGACCAATTTGACAGCTAGACCGACGAAATGCTGTGTTGGATGTAAAGAGCGGGAATTCTTGGGCCACACAGTACATCAGGGAAACATGACCCCTGACCCCAAGAACCTGGAGAAGTTAAAAAAAAGCACCAAGACCACGAACAAAAAAAGATGTGCGATCTTTTGTCTCATTATGTGGTTTTTACAAAAAGTATATAAAAAACTTTAACTCCATATGTGCTCTATTGACTGATTTAACGCGCAAAGGAAATCCTGATAGAATTATTTGGACAGCGCAATGTGAATTAGCATACCAAGAATTGAAAGAAAAGCTCACAAGCAGGCCCATTTTGAAATTACCTGACTTAAGTCAAGAATTCATTCTGAGAACCGATGCGAGTAATATCGGTTTGGGTGCAGCTTTATTACAACGGTCAAATTCACTTGATGGGGAATTAACCCCAGTAGCTTATGCTAGCCGTAAGTTGAATACAGCAAAACAAAAATATTCAACAAGTGAAAAAGAATGTCTGGCAGTCATCTGGGGTATAAAAAAGTTCCAGATTTATCTCTATGGACAATCATTTAGGATCCAGACAGATCATAAACCACTCGTGTGTCTGTCACAAGCAAGGCATGAAAATGCTAGGTTATTGCGCTGGTCTTTGCTCTTACAGCCATTCCAGTTTACCATAGAGTACATTCCCGGAAAAACTAATGTGGGAGCTGATTTTTTAAGCAGACATCCGTACGACGAACATCAGAGTAGTCATCAGGCATATATAGTAAATTCATATATGTGTATTTAGAAATAGGAACTGACATATGATCGTCTGTTCTAAAGGGGGGACATGTGTAGTGAATTTCTAAATACAATATCTAAATTAATATATAACAATATAGGGCCTAACGGCAAAAAAAGAAAGTATAAAAGAATTTTCTGCTAGAACTGTTGGTATCGCCTACGCCTTCAGATTATTTGCTAACGAATAGCCGAACAAAACGGTACCCAAATTTTTCAAATTCGTCCTTGACATAATCACTTTTCCTAGTTCTAAGAAAATTGTGCCTAAAAATGCATTGTGGAACGAGGAGGGGAAAGGAAAGATGAAATGCTAATTCGTTTCGCATTGATTTTAAACTAAAAGCCAACACTAGCACATTGGCAAGCCTTGCCTTAGGGGTTTCCCCAAAATACGAGGAAAAAGTTAGAACATGCAGACAACTCGTGTCACAAAAACAACCTTAGCTCTTATTTCAAAGGACGTAATTATCACGTAAATAAAGTAATTCTTCTGCTGTCTAATTTAACCATGCACGCTCTCATACGTGACAACTAAAAATTGCTACCTTCATCTTGTAGCGACCAAATGGAATTTTAATGATGAAATAGCGTAGCGATAAGTGACTATGAAAAAAAAAAGTGTGAGTTGTGTTTTAGCTGTTTATAACATTTGAAAACAACAACGTAGTTTTGTTTGCCACTTCCAACAACAACATCAAATGTCGCAATTTGCTGATTTATTATTCTCTTCCATTTCCATTGAAAAAAATTGCAGAAGGGTAATATTTGTAACAACTGCATTTATTTAAAGTGCGTCGCATTGGCTAAGCAGCTAGCTGCTTGATTCTTGGTGACAGAAGTTACCCTCTCTGGGTTCGAAATCTGGAAGCTTCACGATCCAGTCTACGTAGTTGTAAATGGGTACCTTATTCTGATCTAGAGTTAGAGAAGACAAAGGAAGTTATGAAGAGAACTTGTGACCCCACCTCATAAAGCTGAACGTAGTTTGGTGTAGTCTCTACGGGTAGTAGACAAAAAATAAAAACACTAACATAGAAAAAAAAAACTGTGGACTTCTGAACCAAGCCAACTAGTCCCATATAAATTGTATATTCATGTACCTTAGGACTTGTTGACAATAATATGGTAATAGTTACGCAAATAGTCCATTAATTAACTAATTATAGCCATAATACTATAGTGGATCCGACCAGACTGTCAAGTAAAGATCATGACTGCTTGTAATTTTTTATGGCATGTTTTGAAAAAACGACTTTGGGTAAATGAGGTTAAAAGATACGGGATACCTGATTGGTTGGATTTTAAAGGAAGGCGAAGTATGATTGGTTGACCTAAAACTAAAAATATATTTGCCTTGGAAACATATTGGGAGTGTTATTTGAAACGATAGATTCAAAAATAAATGTAAACATGGTCCCATTGGACAAAGCAGTAGATACTGGTACGAAACGGGGACTGTTCACTGCCATTTCAAATAAATTTTGTGTAAAGCAAGATCGATGAGAGCAGGCGGAGAAACTTTCTAACATAGGAAAAGCCTGGACATAGGGCAGATCGAAAATGTGCCATATTGCCTAGTCATCGTTTAATTGTGTTATTTCCTTGCATCTGTGAGGGTTTTGGTTGCTGTCAATAACTGGTGCCAGACTACAGTGGGACGATATATTCATGCCACAGTCGTGCCTTTTTCGGAGACAACTGTAAACCACCATCATTCTTGAAGAAGTGGGAGCTGAAGGTTGTCGTTCAGCGAAGTGCTGGAAGATTCCTACATCATATTACAAAGATAGGTGCATGTTTCGGCACCTGATCGCTCAACTAACATTATATTACAAATAAGAAACTGGGAATAGTGATATAAACATTCCATCAGTGTCCACAAAAACTTACAAACAACATGCAGAGATGATGATAATAAACAATCAACCAGTTTATACTAGAAGTCACCTCAGTTAGACAATACAACTACACTCTTATATAATAATATGTGTATTATGGTCAGAAGATCCATTATGTAAATTGATTGATGTAATTAATTTCTATGATTTCACTTTGATTGTCAGTCCTGATTCCAAATAAATCAGATTCAGGACAATAAATTGAAAAACATTAACTTTCAACCACTGACTTACTAAAGATAGTCTTTTAAAGTGTAGTTCGTATGTGATTGTCGTGGTACTGTTGTGTTGTATTAGACAATAAAATAATTTGTGTAATTGTTTATCTGTTTAGTTGGTTAATGCAACCTTACCCTAACATTTCATAACCCTAGACACCAAACGTAGTCATCTTTCATTCTATCTAGAATAAGTCTGAATGAGATCATAGTGGTGGTAGTAGAAAGGTGCTCTGGAAATTTACTCTAATATTTATTATATTCAGGGACCTTCACAGCTGACCTCATTCAGTACACTAAGATTTCTTAACAACAAACTGTATTAACATCAAACCCACCACATATATTGGGGTCTCGCTCCTGGGGATTGAACTTTTCATAACACCAGCTATATTGGGTAGTTTGCTTCTGGGATTTTAAATTCTTAAAATAGTATCAATTATATTAGGAATCTCAGATAGTGTAAAACTAAAAGCATTCCCTTTTGGAGAAATTAAATAGTGGTTGAGCTATCAGTGCCTGTGGTTGTTCTTAGTTATAATTAGAAATTGTTAGTTATAATTAGAAATTTGTCTAGTTAGAAATTTTAAAAGGTTTGCCTAGTACAAAATGGCTGACCTGGCAAAGTTTCGATCTGCTGCTGTGCAGGCTGCTAAAGAACTGGGAATGGAGGGGCAAATTATGATTGCTTATGTTACAACTGAATGTGACAAATTTATTGAGCGTGAAGAAAGAAAATTTGAAGCAGAAAGAAAGTTAGAGGCAGATAAAGAAATTAAGAGGCTGCAGATTGAGGCTGAAGGAAAAAAATTGGAGGCAGAAAGAGAAGAAAAGAGACTAGCTGCAGAAAGAGAAGAAAAGAGACTAGCTGCAGAAAGAGAAGAAAAGAGACTAGCTGCAGAAAGAGAAGAAAAGAGATTAGCTACACAAAGAGAAGAAAAGAGACTGGCTGAAGAAAGGGAAGCAGAAAAGGAGGAGAAGAGATTACAAAGGGAACATGAGTTACGACTAAGGGAGTTAGAATTTCAAGGCCATGCTCCTGAAAATGGTGCCAGTCCCTTTACCTCAGATGCTACTGCTAGTCAGGGAGCCTCAACCTCAGCTATGAGTTTTCGTTTAGACCATTTTGTTGAGAAAGACGATGACATAGAAAGTTACCTAAATAGATATGAACTTTTGGCTACCACGTATGGTTTAGAGAGAGAAAGGTGGAGCCTAAAGTTATCACAAGGGCTTCGTGGTACAGCTTATGAAGTTTTTGCCAAGATGAGCAGGGATGATCAGGACAATTATGACATGCTAAAGCAGGCTCTTTTGTTAAGATATGAAAAGAATGGGGAATTTTATAGAAAAAAATTTAGGAATGCCAAACTACTGTCGGGTGAGACTTATCACCAGTTCTCTGCACGGTTAGAGACCTACTTGGAGAAATGGACTGCTCTGGGGAAAACCCAAGATCTTAAGGAAATGATCCTTATTGAGCAAATAAGAGAGTCCATGGCTCCAGACCTGAGAAGGGGGGGGGGGGGGGGGGGGGGGGGGGGGGGGGGGGGGGGGGGGGGGGGGGGGGGGGGGGGGGGGGGGGGGGGGGGGGGGGGGGGGGGGGGGGGGGGGGGGGGGGGGGGGGGGGGGGGGGGGGGGGTTTCTCATGGAACAAGGTGCAGAGAGGCTGGGTGAGTTACTCAATGTCGCTGAGAGGTATCAGGCAGCCCAAGCAGAGGTAGTTGGAAATAAAAAGAAACAGGTAGACAATTTTAAGGCACCTCAAAACTTTAATAAGTTTGACCATAGAGACCAGAACAAAGGTAAGCACCAGTTTGATAGGCCACGCAATGACTGTAATAATAAACCCTCACAATTCAATGAAAGGAAATATAATGACAGAAAACCCTTTAACCAAGGAAAGAAGTATTGTAAACATTGTCGGATGGACAACCATAACACTGAAAATTGTAGAAAGAAAACTCCTACTTTCGCTGCAATGAAAATGGGGAAAAAGGGAGTAAAGGTCAACCTTACTGAACAACAGGAACCTTACCACCCCCCAGTGTGTGAAGATGTAACATGCAATGGTGTCACCATATGTTGTTTGTATGATACTGGATTAGATTATGATTCAGTGGTGAGTTCTCACCTGGTGCAGGCAGATCAATACACCACAGAAACAGTGGAGATTCAAACTGCAACCAAGGACGTAGCGACCATGACACTTCCCGTCGCCAGGATAAATGTGAAAACGCGATATGTGGAAGGAATCATAAAAGCAGCAAGGATAAATGAACCAATCTACCCTCTGATATTGGGGTGTAGATATGTCTTCTTGGGGAATCCCAAGAGACCTGTGACCATGGCAACAGTGCAGACCAGATCACAGTCTAAAAAGGAGGAGGATAATCCGATAAATACCCATCCAGATGAGATGAGGAAGGCACAGGCGGAGGATAAGACCCTCAAGCCTTGTTTTAAGAAATTGCCCAAATGTCATACACCTCCAGGCAAGGGAGATTTCTATATGAAGAACAAATTGATATAAAGGAAGGCTGGAAATGGATCCAATGGTCACGGACAGCTGGTCCTTCCAATTTCATGTAGGACTAAAGTGTTGGAACTAGGGCATGAGATTCCCTTCAGTGGTCATATGGGGATCAGCGCAACAGGACAGCGTATAGCTTGTCATTATTTCTGGCCAGGAATAACTGAAGACATAAAGAGATATGTAAAATCCTGTCCAGAGTGCCAACGGGTAGCTCAAAAGCATTGGACTGCTCCAGTAACTCTAGGGGAAATGCCCATAGTGGGAACCCCCTTTGAAAGAGTTGCCGTGGACATTGTGGGACCTCTCACTCGGACCAAGAGGAGGAACAGTTACATTCTGACTCTGGTGGACACTTGTTCTATGTGGGGAGAGGCGGTAGCCCTGTCATCAATTGATTCGAAGCATGTGGCAGAGGCATTACTCACAATCTTCACCAGGTTAGGCTTTCCCAACCAAATCTTGACTGATAATGGCTCTCAGTTCAAGATGAAATTAACAGAAGAAGTATTCAGGATCTTTCAAGCCAAACACTTTCATTGTAGCCCGTATCATCCTCAAGGAAATGGCCAAGTAGAAAGATTTAACGGGACTCTCATGTCGATCCTGAGGAAGTTGGCACATGAAAAACCAGATACATGGGATCAGTACCTTCCCACCGCCCTGTTTGCCTACCGGGAGGTACCCCATAGTTCAACCGGTATGGCCCCGGCAACATTGTTATTTGGAAGGCCAATAAAAGGTCCCTTGGAAGCCTTGTTAAGGACCTGGACCGATGAAAAGGCAGAAGAAAATATTACCTCATCATATCAATATGTGAACGAGCTGACCACTCGTCTTAAAACTGGCTGGAAACTTGCCAATGAAAATTTGAGACAAGCCAGGAAAAAGCATGCTGCCTATTACAATAAGAAAGCGAAGGATCGAGAATTATCTGTGGGAGAGAAGGTGCTCCTTCTACTGCCCGGCAGCCAGAATAAATTGCAAATTGGATGGCAAGGTCCATATACAGTTCTAGAGAAGGGGTCTAGAACAAATTATAAGATAGATAAGAAAGGGAAAGAGAAAATCTATCATGTGAATCTCCTGAAGAAATATCTGGACAGAGGAAACCAGGAAGAGACACACCTACTGACCTTGTCTGTTGCAATGGAGATGAAAAAGGAACCACTCACTTCTCATGAATATCCTTTACATCCCTGTGAAACCGCCGCACAGGTAAAAATCAGCACACACTTAACGGAAATTCAGAGGGAGAGGGTTCAACAGGTTCTGAATAATCATACAGATGTGTTAACGGACCGTCCGGGGCATACAAATTTATTGGAGTATGATATGAATCTCATAGACCCAACACCATTCTGTATGAAAGCCTATTCGATTCCGTTCGCTAAGGAAAAAGCTTTAAGGGAGGAGATAGATTATCTGTTGAGAGAAGGGATTATCTCGCACAGTGAATCTCCCTACAGTTCCAATGTGGTTCCGTTAAGAAAACCCTCTGGAGAACACAGGCTGTGTATAGATTACAGGAAACTGAATGCTGTCACAGAAGGTCAGGTGGATCCATTACCTGATACAAATCAGCTGTTTGCCAGGCTGAAACATCAGGGAAACATGACCCCTGACCCCAAGAACCTGGAGAAGTTAAAAAAAAGCACCAAGACCACGAACAAAAAAAGATGTGCGATCTTTTGTCTCATTATGTGGTTTTTACCAAAAGTATATAAAAAACTTTAACTCCATATGTGCTCCATTGACTGATTTAACGCGCAAAGGAAATCCTGATAGAATTATTTGGACAGCGCAATGTGAATTAGCATACCAAGAATTGAAAGAAAAGCTCACAAGCAGGCCCATTTTGAAATTACCTGACTTAAGTCAAGAATTCATTCTGAGAACGGATGCGAGTAATATCGGTTTGGGCGCAGCTTTATTACAACGGTCAAATTCACTTGATGGGGAATTAACCCCAGTAGCTTATGCTAGCCGTAAGTTGAATACAGCAAAACAAAAATATTCAACAAGTGAAAAAGAATGTCTGGCAGTCATCTGGGGTATAAAAAAGTTCCAGATTTATCTCTATGGACAATCATTTAGGATCCAGACAGATCATAAACCACTCGTGTGTCTGTCACAAGCAAGGCATGAAAATGCTAGGTTATTGCGCTGGTCTTTGCTCTTACAGCCATTCCAGTTTACCATAGAGTACGTTCCCGGAAAAACTAATGTGGGAGCTGATTTTTTAAGCAGACATCCGTACGACGAACATCAGAGTAGTCATCAGGCATATATAGTAAATTCATATATGTGTATTTAGAAATAGGAACTGACATATGATCGTCTGTTCTAAAGGGGGGACATGTGTAGTGAATTTCTAAATACAATATCTAAATTAATATATAACAATATAGGGCCTAACGGCAAAATAAGAAAGTATAAAAGAATTTTCTGCTAGAACTGTTGGTATCGCCTACGCCTTCAGATTATTTGCTAACGAATAGCCGAACAAAACGGTACCCAAATTTTTCAAATTCGTCCTTGACATAATCACTTTTCCTAGTTCTAAGAAAATTGTGCCTAAAAATGCATTGTGGAACGAGGAGGGGAAAGGAAAAATGAAATGCTAATTCGTTTCGCATTGATTTTAAACTAAAAGCCAACACTAGCACATTGGCAAGCCTTGCCTTAGGGGTTTCCCCAAAATACGAGGAAAAAGTTAGAACATGCAGACAACTCGTGTCACAAAAACAACCTTAGCTCTTATTTCAAAGGACGTAATTATCACGTAAATAGAGTAATTCTTCTGCTGTCTAATTTAACCATGCACGCTCTCATACGTGACAACTAAAAATTGCTACCTTCATCTTGTAGCGACCAAATGGAATTTTAATGATGAAATAGCGTAGCGATAAGTGACTATGAAAAAAAAAGTGTGAGTTGTGTTTTAGCTGTTTATAACATTTGAAAACAACAACGTAGTTTTGTTTGCCACTTCCAACAACAACATCAAATGTCGCAATTTGCTGATTTATTATTCTCTTCCATTTCCATTGAAAAAAATTGCAGAAGGGTAATATTTGTAACAACTGCATTTATTTAAAGTGCGTCGCATTGGCTAAGCAGCTAGCTGCTTGATTCTTGGTGACAGAAGTTACCCTCTCTGGGTTCGAAATCTGGAAGCTTCACGATCCAGTCTACGTAGTTGTAAATGGGTACCTTATTCTGATCTAGAGTTAGAGAAGACAAAGGAAGTTATGAAGAGAACTTGTGACCCCACCTCATAAAGCTGAACGTAGTTTGGTGTAGTCTCTACGGGTAGTAGACAAAAAATAAAAACACTAACATAGAAAAAACAAACTGTGGACTTCTGAACCAAGCCAACTAGTCCCATATAAATTGTATATTCGTGTACCTTAGGACTTGTTGACAATAATATGGTAATAGTTACGCAAATAGTCCATTAATTAACTAATTATAGCCATAATACTATAGTGGATCCGACCAGACTGTCAAGTAAAGATCATGACTGCTTGTAATTTTTTATGGAAAGGTTTGAAAAAACGACTTTGGGTAAATGAGGTTAAAAGGTACGGGATACCTGATTGGTTGGATTTTAAAGGAAGGCGAAGTATGATTGGTTGACCTAAAACTAAAAATATATTTGCCTTGGAAACATATTTGGAGTGTTATTTGAAACGATAGATTCAAAAATAAATGTAAACATGGTCCCATTGGACAAAGCAGTAGATACTGGTACGAAACGGGGACTGTTCACTGCCATTTCAAATAAATTTTGTGTAAAGCAAGATCGATGAGAGCAGGCGGAGAAACTTTCTAACTTAGGAAAAGCCTGGACATAGGGCAGATCGAAAATGTGCCATATTGCCTAGTCATCGTTTAATTGTGTTATTTCCTTGCATCTGTGAGGGTTTTGGTTGCTGTCAATAACTGGTGCCAGACTACAGTGGGACGATATATTCATGCCACAGTCGTGCCTTTTTCGGAGACAACTGTAAACCACCATCATTCTTGAAGAAGTGGGAGCTGAAGGTTGTCGTTCAGCGAAGTGCAGGAAGATTCCTACATCATATTACAAAGATAGGTGCATGTTTCGGCACCTGATCGCTCAACTAACATTATATTAAAATATAAGAAACTGGGAATAGTGATATAAACATTCCATCAGTGTCCACAAAAACTTACAACAACATGCAGAGATGATGATAATAAACAATCAACCAGTGTATACTAGAATTCACCTCAGTTAGACAATACAACTACACTCTTATATAATAATATGTGTATTATGGTCAGAAGATCCATTATGTAAATTGATTGATGTAATTAACATTCAGTACACTAAGATTTCTTAACAACAAACTGTATTAACATCAAACCCACCACAATGATGAAGATGATAATGATGATGAAGATTATGATGATAATGATGATGATTATGATGAAGATGATGATAATAATGATGATGATAATGATGATTATAATGATGATGATAATAATGATGATGATATTGATGATGATGATGATAACGAGGATGATGATGATGTACTAGGGACAATACGATGGTTGTTTTCTGTTGTAGAGAATTACTCAGTGATAAAAAAGATAGTTTGAAATAACAAAGAAAGTAATCATTATAGTACTTCTCAATAAATGAGCAAAGGTAGTCTCGTAGCAAAACACTGCTATAGGGAAGTGAAGTGTTAGAGACTACACCACACTACGTTCAGCTTTATGAGGTGGGGTCACAAGTTCTCTTCATAACTTCCTTTGTCTTCTCTAACTCTAGATCAGAATAAGGTACCCATTTACAACTGCGTAGACTGGATCGTGAAGCTTCCAGATTTCGAACCCAGAGAGGGTAACTTCTGTCACCAAGAATCAAGCAGCTAGCTGCTTAGCCAATGCGACGCACTTTAAATAAATGCAGTTGTTACAAATATTACCCTTCTGCAATTTTTTTCAATGGAAATGGAAGAGAATAATAAATCAGCAAATTGCGACATTTGTTGTTGTTGTTGGAAGTGGCAAACAAAACTACGTTGTTGTTTTCAAATGTTATAAACAGCTAAAACACAACTCACACTTTTTTTTTTTCATAGTCACTTATCGCTACGCTATTTCATCATTAAAATTCCATTTGGTCGCTACAAGATGAAGGTAGCAATTTTTAGTTGTCACGTATGAGAGCGTGCATGGTTAAATTAGACAGCAGAAGAATTACTGCCGTCCCTTAATGGTTCTGAATGTGTAGCCTACAGCCAGATACTTCTTCCGCTGGGGCATTAGCATTCCAAAATGACCAATTGTCTGCCAGGAAAGCATTGTGGATAATATGTTAAGATGCACTAGCGGAAATTAACTATTTAAAAAAAAAAAAAAGTAAGGGAAACATTCCATTTAAAAGCTTTGCAAAGTAACATTTATTGGGTTTACTATTGAAAGCCTCAATGCATTAGACCAGGGATTCTTAACCTTTTTGTACCATTGACTCCTTTGATTGTTCGATGCAGGCTTTGGACCCCTATAATTTTCCGATGAATGCTATGGATTCCTTCTTCGAAAGATATGTATATAAAAGCCTAATTTAAAAATGTTGCATTTTATAAGTTAGGTTATGTACGCGGACCATACAGAATCCATTCACCGCCCTCCAGTGGGTATGTGGTTCACAGGTTAAGAAACCTTGCATTAGGTAAACAGAGTGGCGTTGACAGAATAAACAGCCCATTTATATACTCCACGATTGACGCACATTGTGACCACGATATTTAATAACACGAAATGGCCTGAGATGGAGTAAATGTAACGCAATGAAAAACAAGTTATTTTGTGCACAAACGAAAACATGTTTAAATTAAAATATTGTGCTGGTATAGCCACCTACGTTAAGCAAGAGAAAACGTTCAATATATATATATTCAGTACTTTGCAAAAAAAAAAAAAATGGCAGTCATATTTTCGCAACGCAGCACACTCATAGAAGCAAATAATAATAAAAACTGTATGTCCAGAGGAAGATTGGTATCTCCCTTATCTATTGACAGTGGTGTCAGTACAATATAACGTTGCCTTCTCTAGCAAGGCAAGCCTGGATGTGGCGAGGCATACTTCCCACAAGTGTTTGTAGGTAATTGTGAGTCAGACTGTCCCAGTATTTTTCAGCTTCCTTCTTCAATTGTTCAACGTCTCTGAGTCCACTCTTTATTAAATGATTCTTGAGTAGTGCCCAAACGTTTTTAATTGGGTTTAGGTCGGGACTGTTGCTGGGCCACTTCAGCACTATCACATTCTTCTCTTGCAGCCATGCTTTGGTGGTATGAGCTGTATGCTTTGGGTCATTGTCATGTTGAAATGTGCACCCATCGGGGTACATGACCTGCATAAATGGCAGAAGGTGTCCCTCTAGTATGTCGATGTACTTCTTTCGTGAGAATTCCTGTGAAAACACACAGTGGGGTGGCACCTCTTGCTGACACCCTTCCCCAAAGATGGAATTTCTGGGTATGTTTCGGTCGCTGGTACACAGGCGTTACAGAGTCTTTCGTCCAAATATTTATTTGAGCAGGATAAGACCAAACAGAACATTCATCTGAAAAAAATCACATTGTCCCATGACAAATTTTGGTGTTCGTGGCACCAGTTCAAGCGCATCTGTTTGTGAGTCTCTGTGAGCAATGGTGACGAAATTACCCGCTTTTTTGTATAATTCATCCTGTGTAGCTCCCGGTTGACAGTAGCATTAGATACCTCTGGGCTTCCCAACTCGATCATGCGCTGCCGTATGTTTTCTACACTCTTCATTGGCCCAGCTCGAACGATTTGGGCGAGACGCCGATGGTCCCTAGTGTCCAAAATTCTTGGCCTCCCACTACCTTCTTTTCGCTCGATTCCATAACCTGCTTTTAATTTACTCAAAACTCTGTAGATAGTCCGCTCAGGAATATGCAAGGTTTTAGAAATGTTGGAACATGTTTGATTTCCTTCATTCTAAAGCTGTGAAATTAAAATACACTTTGTCTTTGTATCCATTTTCTGCCACTAGCATTAGAAATTGTCGTCTGCTCTATTATCAAGGGACTGTACTCTACGCTAATATTTTTTTTACTTTTGGTAGTGTTTGCTCACTTAAGTGGAGTGCAAATTTGGGGCAGAACATGCATATTTAATTAGATTTCAGCATATTTAGCTGAGCAATATGACTGCCATTTTTTTGCAAACTACTATATATATATATATATATATATATATATATATATATATATATATATATATATATATATATATATATATATATATATATATATATATATATATATCCCAATTATAACCAACTTTCAGGTTGAACAGGGTATTACAGCAACATAGTAGACGAAAACAACAACAACAACATATATATATATATATATATATATATATATATATATATATATATATATATATATATATATATATATATATATATATTGTTCAAAAAAAGAAACGCATTGCTACTGAAGGCACACATAGCCATAATTTTGACGTTCAATAACGTTTTTAATTTAATGAGTTAATTGTTCAAATTGCACACAAGAATACCTTAGGGATCAACCAATCAATTGACAGTTGTTTTGCATCTGGGTCACGAGAGTTTTTTGGCGTACGGGCTTTCCCGTTAGTATTTTGTGTGGCCTCCTCTTGCATCGATCAGCGACTGGCATCTCCTGGGCATGGATGCGATCACACGTCTGATGTGGGCCTGTGGGATGGCTGCCCACTCTTCCTGGAGTGCCTGGAACAGATCACGACGATTGGCTGGAGCAACGTCTCGGCGACAAACACGTCTATGCAGCTCATCCCACAGGTGCTCAATCGGACTCATGTCTGGAGACAGGGATGGCCAGGGAAAGGTGAGAATGTTGTTGGCAGTCAAGAACTGCGTGGTCAAAAGTGCACAATGGGGTCTGGCGTTGTCCTGTTGAAACACAGACCTTTGGGCAGCCAAAAGTGGAAGGACATGGGGTCGAAGAATTTCATTGACGTATCTTTGCGCAATCAAGCCTCCTTCAATGTGCACCAGTTGACTCCTTCCGTTGTAGCTGATCATTCCCCACACCATTGCACCTCCACCACCGTGCGGCGGAGCTTCATCAACGCAATTTTGGGCAAAACGTTCATTTCGCCTACGGTAGACCCTACGCCGTCTATCATTACGCTGTAACAAAAAGAAAGATTCGTCACTAAACCAGACACGTCTCCATTGATTGTCAGCTGCCCAGAGACGATGCTGGTTGGCCCAAAGAAGTCGATTTTGGCGATGGCGGCGCGTAAGGACAGGTCCTCGGTGAGGTCGTTGTGCCTAAAGTCCAGCGTCATGCAATCTATTCCGGACAGTTTGATCAAACGCATGACGTCCTGCAGGCAATGACTGGGCAGTTGAGGAAGCTGTTGAAAACCTGTCTCTGAGGTGACGAAGCTGAATAAAGCGATTCTCCGCTGCTGTTGTCACTCTGGGTCATCCACTGCGATGCCGGTCTTCAACTGAGCCAGTGGCTTGGAACCGGTACCAAAGTCGACTGATGGTACTCTGATGCACGTTTAGATGCCTGGCAACATGACTTTGACTTTCACCTGCATGCAGTCGGCCAATAGCAATGTTCCTTAAATTTATCAATAGAGACGCCATAAATGTCTGCTTGAAAATGAACTGAATTTTGTGTGTGTAGCGTTATCCTTTTATAGGGTTTCAGTTGCGTAGTCAGTGAAAAGTGATCACCCCAAATTTTGTTGCTTTCACGTGCGCGCAACATGAGCTGTGGTCAAAAATTGCGTCATAAACATTATTGACCACTGCGTTGTAACGATTAAAAAAACGAACGCAATTCAGGTCAACACGTGCATTTGACGCTGTAAAGAACATTTGAGGCTGGTTTTTATATACCCTAGCACCAAATGTTACTTACAAACTCATAAAAACGCACTCTCGGATAGCTATGCGTTTCTTTTTTTGAACAGTATATATATATATATATATATATATATATGTCGGCGTCTGTGGCCTAATGGATATGAACGCAGTTTCATAATCCAGATATACCAGGTTCGAAACCTGCTGCAGGCGGTTTGGTAGCAGATCGCTTTGTGTGGATTTTTAACAATGGTATAAGCGCTGATATAACAAAATCATTGGAGAACAAGCTGAATACATTCGAGAACAAATGTCTTAGAAAACTCATGAACATCAGTTGGAGAGAATTCAAGACTAATCAACAAATAAGAGAAGACTCTAGGCAGAAATATGTCTCCGACTATATAAGGAAAAGACGATGGTCATATATCGGTCATGTCCTACGAATGCAAAACAACAGAATACCACTACAGGCGCTCACTTGGGTTCCTGAGGGTAAGAGGAAAAAAGGAAGACCAAAAGAAACACTCAGAAGAACAATAATAAGAGAAGGAAGAACGTTGGACCTAAATAATGTGCAAGAGCTAAGAGGAGTGGCGTCACAACGAACAACCTGGAGAGCACTGGTTTCTGCCTTATGCGCCGTGTTTGGTGCTTAAAGGATTTATTATTATTATTATAAGCGCCGTACCGTTCAGAAAGCAATGGCAAACTACTGAATGAAAACAATTGCCTAGAAAAATCACAAACAGCCAATAAAAGCTGGGGTTGATTGCCATGTCCTGTAAAGGATAAGCAACTAACTTATATATATATATCATCCGTGTGCAATTCTCTCTGTAAAAACCAAATCAACTATGAATTAGTAAACAACAACATATAACAAATTTAATGATCAATTACTTTGGTACAGATTTAAATAAATATGAACTGGTGATTACTAAAAAATAGGTTTCGTCATTGATTGATATCGGCTTTAGGAAGCTTAGTTGTGGAATATAGATCAATAAGTTCTGATGTGTTGGCCTGCTAAAAATGTCACATCTTTTACGCTGCTGAAGTGTTGATGCTGCCGTTTCCGTCAATTCGTCTCTGTGGCGAGGTTACTTCTCCTGGCCAAGGCAGGTATCTTCATCACCCGTTGAATGTAGGTTTCAAGTGTCGATCGCAAGCTTTGAACCACAGAACAGCAGTACAGCTGGTATCGTAGAATCGAACGTCAAATGGTCTCGTAAACTCGTACTACAAACTTTAGAAGGAATAAGAGAACAAATTCCGCGGCTAAGTCTTTGCTTTCCTGTTATTAATCAGGCGCCTGTGCCGCTGTCCGCCAACCGAATCTTTTCTCTGAAATTTTACTCTCCCTGAGCATACATCATATAACTCAGGGGATGTGATAAATCACCATTCTTTTAGTAAATTTATTTGGGAAAATTTTGACTGGACAGCAGCAAGTGTCTTGTGCCTAGTTAGACATGTTTAAGTATACATACAACTAATTACACATGATAGTAAATATATGTATATGATGTCATCATCATCCACTCCCTGCTCCACTTGAAGTCTGGGGTTACCTCTGCTTTTGGTTCCCTGAGAAAACTAGCACGAACCAATCGCCAGTGCTTTGCTGTGGTGGTTCATGAATATATCATTTTCACGTGCTGAGATTGTATAACCATCAGCAAGTTCAAACATGTTAAATTCAAAGTATATAAAATATGTTACAGCTCACCCCAAACTAGTTGGGAACTAGACTTCTGGCTTTGTAGAATAGTCTTGGCAACTTGATAAAGATTCCTTGAACACGCGTCTGGGGTATTATTTCTATTATAGAATCCCTCTGTGACATTATGAGTATGTCCTGTATGAGTCCCGGTTTCCGTATTAATAGGTGGAGTGTCCTTAATGTATTTTTCAAAATGTGCTATAATACTTGTTTTTCGTTCCTATAGGTTCAGAATCCTAACTTCTACTCTTTCCTGCCTTCCATCGAGATGTCTGCTTTGACGATTCTGGAATGCAGTGTTGTATGGCTAAAATGTTCTACGTTATATTGCAGTTGTCCTGCCCACGCTCACGTGTTGTTTACTACAGGGCATTTCCGACAAACTTCCAATCAGCGTGAATGTGTTTTAGACTCTAAACTGTTAAGACAATAGCATTCGAAAGAGCATTTTATAACAGCTTTCCTTATGGAATTTTCTGCATGACTCATGCGTTTGTAAAATTCAATCGGTCAATTCTCCGTATAAGCAGTTGTTAAATCCGTATATTCTCGGTAATGTTTACGTTCGCAATCCCCCTGCAACATCGTGGTCGAACAAGTTTGTCCAGACGTTTTTTACATCATTCGTGTGTCTAATCTGTCAACAGTTTGATAATTGACCGGACTCCCTGTGCAAATACACACTGGGTCCGTACACGAAAATAACCTTGCCAGCCAATCTGGTCAATTTGTATCAACTCTCAGGTAAACAAGCACGACACAAATGAACGAAAAAAGTGTAAACATTGACGTTAAAATACCAAGTACTGTCGGAAGGTAGGAAAATAGAATGTGCCGACAATCGAATAGTGCACATAATTATTACGCACAATAAAGGTAGTTCAATGCTGCCGGAGAGGAAAAAAGCGAACAAAATTATGTGACAGTGCTGTCATGCTGGTCTTCAAAGTACATATACTTTGCGTCGACAGCGTAAAATATATTGACTTGGCCATGTTTGCTGCATAGAAGATGGTGTCACGGATTGCCTCCCCTGCTTTGCAGCAGTGGTTCAACAGCGGCCAAAACTCAAGAGTATATAAATGGGTCGTCAAAGGTGTCTACCTTCGCACAAGATAACTCTTGGCAGAGATGTAGATAGAAGGGTAATGACGCTACTACCTTTAAGGCAGATTTCACAAGATATTTTCAGAAGTAAAGAACAATGTTGCTTTGGTCTGAAAAACTGTTAACTTATATCTGATCCGTCGCCTATTGTGAAGGATTTAAGCAATGGTTTTTAGCACGTTCAAGCCCGCAGCTGAGTTAATTCAGCTAATTTCCTCTTATAATAGTATAGCTCTGTTTAGAAGTAAATTTGTGTCTATATATATATATATATATATATATATATATATATATATATATATATATATATATATATATATATATATATATATATATATATATATGAATTAGTCTTTAACAAGTTAAAATAAATATGGACAGATTGGTGAAATGTTAGATGAAAGCGTCTTCATCGAGACTTAATAGAGGAGTGATAAAAGTCCGTTTTGTTGATGCCTTTTTTACAAGAACTTTTAGGTGAGTCGTTTCGCCGTGGTTTCCGTCACTTTGGTGATATGTACACTTCTCCACATAAATCGTCCAATGTAGGAGGTCAGTGTTGATGCTCTTCTCTCACACTAGCGGCACAGTAACATAGGTACTTCAAACCGTCTGATAGCTTGTAACCGCGAACTTTTTAGACAAAATAGAAAGAACAAATGCCTCTGCTAAGTACATTGAGTTGGATGCTTAACACGTTCACGGTCTCGCTGGCCACCCACCAACGTAAATCTCTCAGAAGAATTACATTCTTGAGTACACAACGTAGCTCAAGGAAGATGATTAAAAATCACCAATACCAGTCTGTGTATTAAACTGGGTGTAACTGTACTTTTTCTCTTGTTGAGGTGATCACTGGCCCAAGACAGTATACATGTTGTTAGGTGTGTAGTGCGAGCGTATGATGAACTGAGTGTGGGTGCGAATGAAGGCGCGAATGTGTTTAGGCTCGTATATATGTAGACCCTGCAACCCATACACTCACATGCAGTAGTCAAGGATGCTTGGACACTGCAGGCACGTTTCAAAACATTTATTGACGAGAGCACATATGGTATCAACAGGAACAGTCATTGTAAACAAGGTCATGCTGACCGGAAATCGATAGGTATACATTAGGCATTCAGCAAGCTGGTAAACATTTGAATATTCGTGCATGGTCAATACAATGTTCTTCAATAAGGACAGTTCGTGGCGTCGCCCTGGGATTACTGACTAAACGCGTCAGATACCTTAATCACTTTGACACATAGGTGCAACTTGGCATTCCCCGCCAATTGCACATTATCAGGCTGTAGTATAATAGCCGAAAACACAGGCCTCGTTCTGACGTCGGCTGTGTACTTCTGATAAGCAGGTTACCATCAACCCTGCAGTAATGCTTATTGTAGACATAAATATGCCGCCAATCTGCGGCTCCCACAATATATCTTCGTCACTGGATTTCTGGATGGTATGAAGACTAATAGTCTTGGATGGCTACCTTGAGCACAACATATATGTTCTGTAATGGAGGACCGGTGAGCTGCAGTTCACAGACTAGGCAATCTTCTAACATGTTCTGCTACCGAAAGCATAGTAATGGAAAAAGTCGGTATTACCTGTAACCGAGTCCACAGAACTTAACAAGGAACTCTGCTGTCATTCCAACGCACAGAGATTCACTGGGGAAAACTGCCAGTGCAGTCACTTCGAAGATTCTCCCCGAAAAACACAATGGACTCTCGTCCCTTCAGAAACCAGGACACTTCCCGGCTTGCCGGAAGTCTAACTCAACTCCCCCTTAAAAAAACCTGCCCATGGGCATACGCCCGAACTGTCTACCTTTGACCCTAAAGGTCAAACACAATGAATGAATAAACAAGGGAAGACAACCCCTAATCAACCTGACATCGCAGGTAAAGACACAATTATTCTTATGATAAAAACATAAGCAAATAACTTGACAGATGACTCCGTCAAAAATGACAGCAACATATTACTACACCCCCCCTGTAAAAAAAAATGAAATTTTTTTTTTTTTAATATGTCCATGAGCAAGATTGCACAAGTATCACTTATGTGCTCATGAAAAAATGAACCTAATATCAGGTACAATAGACGCATAAACAAAGCGTCTGAAGAGGATACAAATCATCTCCCAACATAGGAGAAAATATCTCCTTTAAGCCAAACAAACTAAGGGGTACCATTAAAGAAACCTAAGTTGCTGGCAATACCAATCATATATCAATCATTACTAAATACTATAATTATAGCAATATACAAATGTCATGAATTACAATGCTATATTAGCAACATATCACTGATGGATGGACAAAATGAAATTTGTTAAATTATCTAAACATCATCCAAATACATTTGTATTACAACATATTAGGATATTAAGGACAGACAAAAGTCTGAAAGTGTATCAGGAAAAACTAGGACACAAGATTTAACTGGAATCATGTGGGCATCTGGACAATATGTCCGCCATCACATTATCCGAACCACGGATAGCTCGCACCGTGAAATGGAAAGGCTGAAGAGCAATAGCATAACGAGTAGATCTCGAGCTCTTCAAATCCTTACTTTGCATAGCCGTAAGAGCTTTTTGGTCGGTTTCCATAAAGAAATGCGCGCCCAGAAGGAACCTTTGTAGCTTAAGAATGGACCAAACCATAGCCAACAATTCACGGTCTAAAACCGAGTAATTCCTTTCTGCCGCATTTAGCTTCCTAGAAATATACATTACAGGATGCAGAGTTCCTGAATATTCCTGCATTAGTGCCGCTCCAATCCCAGTGGAAGAGGCATCACTACGAAGAACAAAAGTCTTATCAATCGTTGGTAGTCTTAAGATAGGATGAGATGAGAACAAATTCTTAACCTGATCCAATGAAGATTGGCATTCCTGGGACCAACGCACCATATTAGGAGAACCTTTTTTCAATAACGATGAAAGTGGTGCCATAATGGAGGACAGATTCTCAATGAATCTTCCATAGAATTGTATCAATCCCAAGAGACTACGCACTTGCTTTTTTGTCTTCGGAACCGAGATATTTAATATCTTCGAAATGTTTTGGTCCTCTGTCTTCAACAGACCATGACCAACTCGATGACCTAGGAAGGAAATTTCACTAAACCCAACAAAAGCTTTAGAGGGTTTTGCAGTCAAACTATGCTCACGTAGAGTAGATAGCAATTCCTTTAGACCCAAATAGTGTTCTTCCCAAGTATCGCTGAAAAGACAGATGTCGTCTAAATATGCCATGACATCTGCACGATCTGATAGAATTCGTCGCATCATGCGCACGAAAGTCGCTGGGGCGTTCATAAGCCCGAAAGGCATAAAATTCCATTGAAACAGACCCCTAGGTGTCGAAAAAGCAGTGAGAGGTTTGGCGTGTTCCGTCAGTGGGACTTGCCAATAACCTTTCGACAAGTCTAGTTTAGTAAAGAATTTAGCTTTAGAAAGTCTAATAAGTAGATCATCTAATAATGGCATAGGTTCAGCATCGAACTTCGTAACTTGATTTAATTTGCGATAGTCAACGCAAAGACGTATGTTATTGTCTTTCTTTCGAACAATAACTATCGACGAAGAATAAGCTGAAGTGGATGGTTCAATTATTTGCAGTTGAATCATTTCATCCAATTCTTTCTCGACTTGTGCTTGAAAATGAATAGGTATTGGGTATGGTCTTACTCTGATCGGATTACGATCAGTAAGTATGATGTCATGTTCTATGACATCTGTGTGTCCAGGAATGTCGGTAAGGACATCCTGATATGATTGTAGCGTAGAGGATACTTGACGTTGCTCCTCAAAAGACAAGTTCGAAGAGATTGTAACGTCCCTCCACGATTCCGTTGAATTCAGTGGAATCGCAGGAAGAGGTAAGTTAACGTCAGAAAAAATAGTTTCCTCATCCTGTATAACGGACAGGGATGAGATGTGACCATGTTGGACTGGAGAGTCGTCCGTCGCCTGGAAAATAGGCTGCAAATAGTCTGGACGTTCAATAAACTCTGTTAGCATATTTATATGGAAGGTTTTATGCTTTCCATCCAACATCGACGATATAGTCGACATCGGAAATTTTGGAGACTATAGTGTATGGACCGTTCCATGAAATGAGAAGTCTATTCTCTCTTGAGGGAAGTAAGACATATGCTTTGTCTCCAGGACAAAGTTGACGTAGGCGTCTTTTCTTGTTAGCAAATCGCCTAGCTTTTTCTTTCGCAAATTCGGAAGATGAAGTTGCTAACCTGCACGATTCGATAATCTTTACTCTAAGAGCAATGACATATTCATATGACGATTGTGTGTCATCGTCAATATTATCAGAAGTTATCAAATCGTGTAACAAGGACATCGGACCGCGCGGCTGCGCACCAAAGACAAGTTCGAAAGGAGAAAACCCTGTATGCTCGTTGGGAACTTCTCTATAGGCAAAGAGAACTGCAGGTAAAACCCTGTCCCAATCCTCCGGATGATCCTCCGTTATCTTGCCAAGTAAGTTCTTTAGTGTCCTGTTAAGACGTTCTACCAATCCATTGGACATTGGATGATAAATACTACTGAGAGACCTTTTAATGTCTAGCGTAGCCATTACCTGAGACATAACGTCCGAAATTAACTGAGTGCCGTGGTCCGACAGTATTTCTCCGGGGAATCCCAGACGAGAAAATATGAGCCAAAGAGCATCAGCGATATCGACAGTTGATATGCTCTTCAGAGGAATAGCCTCTGGCCAACGCGTGCACATGTCCACGCAAGTGAGGATAAATTGGTGTCCTCTGGCTGACTTAATTTTGAACGGACCAATGATGTCTATAGCCATTTTCTGAAACGGCCGAATCGGAATATCTGCAGCCTGAATAGGAGCAGCATGTCTCGGACCTCTAGACTTGACCTCTTGACAAATTTTGCAAGATCGGCAATAAATTCGTATGTCTTTATTAACAAATGGCCAAAAGAAAGACGCAAGGACTCTAGTTTTAGTTCTGGAAAAACCCATATGTCCAGCACACTGAGAATCGTGTGCATGCTGAAGAATTAAGGCTCTCATACACTTAGGCACAAGAATTTGCGAGTGCATAGACTTGTCCGAGTGTTGTACCATCCGTACTAATATACCATTCTTCATAGTAATATACGATTTGTGATTAGTATTTTGATTGGGATCCCCTTTCTTTGCAAGAAGGAAGAATTTCTTCAAAGAAGGATCCTCTTCTTGACGTTTAACAAACGAGTCATGGGAAATCACCAAGTGCTCGTCTTGGCTATCAACTTCATTACTATTATCCGATGAAGTTGGGGGATTAAGAGCTTGAGCTCTTGTCACCACTGCATTGACCGTTTGAATGTTTTTTTTCTCCCAACTAGAAATTTGTTGCGGGGTGCATTCCTTAACCCCATGAATACGACCGATTATAAGATCCGCAATAGGATTAGGAAGAAGACATGCATGGACATCTCCTGTGAAGAAGGGAGTGTCAATCCTAATAATAGGAGTAGGATAACTTTCCATAGTACCACCAAATGTAACACATTTGATTGTTTTTCCAGTGGCACAGCAAGGATCTATCAGAGACTCCCTAACCCCGACGGTAGTACATCCCGAATCGAAGAGTACTGAGACTAGCCTATCATTTAATAGACCTTTATGTAAGATGAGAGATCCTCTCCCATCATGCGCAACTGTAGCAGGTAGAGCAGGAAAAGGGTGACCACAACTTAGAGTAGATACAGTCGATGAGTCGAACAATGTTAAGCATTGGGGGCATTCAGTTGCTCTCCCAAAATCGAAAGCACAACCAGTGATAACCCTAGAGTTACCACTATCATTTACTGTATTACAGGCTCCATCGAACTCTTGTTGTGCAGAGTTTGCCTGTTGGAAAGGTCTTTTTTTGTTAAATCTAGGTCTGCCTCGATTATCATTTCCCCTGTAATTATTTCGACTATCATTTCCCCTGTAATTGTTATCATATTGCCTATTGTAATCATCATTCCGGTTTGAATCCCGGTTTCTAAATTCACCATCGTCATAATCTTGACGTCGAGAATGATTACCTCGAAAGTTCGAATAGTTATTATTTGGATAGCCTTTGCGAAAGTGTCTCAAATTATTACCACTAAAATTACGAGAACTACCATCTTGTCTCCAATTCATAGACGAAGAACCATCATGTGTTGGATTACTCCGCTTCTGAGTGTAATTCTGATTACTTCCCCTATTCCAGTTTTGTTGAGCACCCTGAAATTTTTTTTTGAAATTAGGGCCATATGGTGTTGCCGAAGCAGCTGGCAACCCTTCTTTCACTTTAGAATTGCTAACTGTAGCATGGGGATGCGCGGTGGCATACTGACAACAGTATTCCTCCATATCTTTTTAGTTTTTAGGCTTACGCTCATGAAGGAATGCAAGAAAAGAATCATTAACAGATGACAAAACCTTATCTCGCAATAATAAGTCCATTAGACCTTCATATGTTTTCTCAGTCTGAGACAACTCAACCCATCGTGTAAATGTACGACGTATTTTTGTAACAAAATCAGAGAAATCTACTCCATTTTCTGGCAACATTGTCCTAAAACGAAGACGATAGTCTTCTTCTTTTAGTTGGTATTTTTTTAGCAATGCTGCTCTGACAACATCATAATTAGTCCTGTCATGTTCGTCTATTGTCATAAGAGTAGTCACTGTGTCACCTGTAAAAAATTCCATCAGTTGTTCAACATATTTTTCCTTTTTTATGTTATGCGTATCGCATAAAAATTGGAATCTATCTAGATAATCTGCTACGTCATCCTTTAAAGGATTGAAATGAGGCAATTTAATCCTATTAACAAACTCCTTTGTCGTACTCGAAGTTGTTTGCTGAGCACCCGTACTCGCCAATTTCAGTTTCTCTAACTCCAAAGTTGCGAGTCTTTCATCAAGTTCCATCTTCTGTTTTCTTTCCTCATGTTCCATTTTTCTAATTTCAGCCTCAGCAGCAGCTTGAAGTTTTCTCTCCTCTGCAGCAGCTTGAAGTTTTTTGTCTTCCATTTCCATCTGGAATTTTCTTTCATCAGCAGCAGCTTGAGCTTTTCTCTCCTCTGCAGCAGCTTCTCTTTGATACCTTTTCTCTTCAAGTTCTAATCTTCTATTCTCAGCATCTAGCTTCTTTAGTTCAGCTTCTGCTCTCCTTTGTTCAGCTTCTGCTTTCAATTTAATTTCCTCTTTTTGTTTCTTTTCATCTGACTTTAATGCAGTGGCGAATTGAGCAGATGAATATTCTTCCAATTCTTTACCAGACTTACCAAGAGTCAACCCTTGCTGGATGAAGAAATCCAATGTGGACATTCTGTCTAATGAGATCGGTAACCTGAAAAATTCAACAATTACCTTATCCCACTTCAATGGGAGACAAGTCTGAAATGCTAGACTTGTATACTCACTTCACTTTATTTCACTCTCTTAGTCTTAGACAAAGACCTTGTATGGTCCTCTTGTTTATAATGTAACAAAAAATCACTTGAGTACCTGTGGAAAATAATTCCTTTATATCGCACTCACTATGGGCACAAGTCTTTTTTTTTTTTTTTAAAGAACTTGAATATGTATTTCACCTTGCTCAATCTTTGAGGATAACAAGTCTTTTATCAAAGAACTTGTATAAATATCTTATATAATAATATTTTATTAACAATCTCTATATGAAGAGTGTACCTTATCAATAATAATAATAATACATGACCAAGTGTATGTATGTAGACTGTGTATAACAATAATGTAGTACAATCATAAATACAAAGACAAAGATAAAGAACAATGACCGAAAACGTTCACGGAAGTCAAATAAACAATACAGCAAAAAGTAAAGAAAATGTTACACAAATGTGTAATGATGACCGCGAAAAATAAACAAGACAAATGGCAACACTGTTATAAACGAAAAGGTGTAAAGAAATAAATGGAAGGAATGAGAGAAGAACAGATACAAACAAAACTAATCGAAAATCAAAGAACGGAAAAATAACGAAACAACACTAACTGATGTCGTCACAGCTAAAAAAAAATAGCAACAAAAGTCGCTAGCAAATTTCAATTAAGAAAATTGCAATCCCTAGAGAACGCTTACAGTAACCCTCGATTAAGTGGCATATTTACTGTAAGACCCACCAACCGAAAACCCGCAGAAAAACACAAGAAAAATACACAACAATAGTACAATTAACATAAATAGCAATCAATTCAATGTGTTGCAAAATAAAGCTTAGTCACACATGATATTAAAGTAACTAACTTGCTCCTTGCGAACACAGAAACAAAATGTCAAGCGCGCACTGAATGTCAAATCCACTGTAGCATAAAGTGGTATTCACGAACAAAAGTTACTATGACCTTCTCGACTTAGGACTTGCACATTGAATGTTTACAATTTCCACGTACTGTTTACAAACACTTGACCTCGAACAATGTAGCTTGAATGCTCGGGCGTAGAAAAGTCTGTTGTTGACTGAAACGTGTAAACGACCAGCGGTACAGTTTACAAAAAGGGACTCGACTTGCAGTTGTGGTCCACGTAGCAAATGCCTAGATGTTAACTTCAGTACTTGTCCTGTTGTGGTTTATGTAGCATTATAACATAAATGCTAGCACTGTTTATCTGGGTCAACAGTTGATGACCTATTTCTGTCCTGTTGTAGCCAAAACTTGCAAGTGTAGAATTAGCGATGTGTGTTACAGCTGTCCAGTGTGTAGCTTAGACCCACAGATCAGAAATGTAATGTGTACTTGTCCTTCTCACGCAAATAGCCCCATGAAATGTAAATTTTCTGGACCACATTAATGTCATCAATAATGTTAATTGCTCGCTCTGTCCACAAGAAATGTATCAGAAGAGCCCACGTAACTGGTCCACCAAAAATGTAACTGTACTTTTTCTCTTGTTGAGGTGATCACTGGCCCAAGACAGTATACATGTTGTTAGGTGTGTAGTGCGAGCGTATGATGAACTGAGTGTGGGTGCGAATGAAGGCGCGAATGTGTTTAGGCTCGTATATATGTAGACCCTGCAACTCATACACTCACATGCAGTAGTCAAGGATGCTTGGACACTGCAGGCACGTTTCAAAACATTTATTGACGAGAACACACATGGTATCAACAGGAACAGTCATTGTAAACAAGGTCATGCTGACCGGAAATCGATAGGTATACATTAGGCATTCAGCAAGCTGGTAAACATTTGAATATTCGTGCATGGTCAATACAATGTTCTTCAATAAGGACAGTTCGTGGCGTCGCCCTGGGATTACTGACTAAACGCGTCAGATACCTTAATCACTTTGACACATAGGTGCAACTTGGCATTCCCCGCCAATTGCACATTATCAGGCTGTAGTATAATAGCCGAAAACACAGGCCTCGTTCTGACGTTGGCTGTGTACTTCTGATAAGCAGGTTACCATCAACCCTGCAGTAATGCTTATTGTAGACATAAATATGCCGCCAATCTGCGGCTCCCACAATATATCTTCGTCACTGGATTTCTGGATGGTATGAAGACTAATAGTCTTGGATGGCTACCTTGAGCACAACATATATGTTCTGTAATGGAGGACCGGTGACCTGCAGTTCACAGACTAGGCAATCTTCTAACATGTTCTGCTACCGAAAGCATAGTAATGGAAAAAGTCGGTATTACCTGTAACCGAGTCCACAGAACTTAACAAGGAACTCTGCTGTCATTCCAACGCACAGAGATTCACTGGGGAAAACTGCCAGTGCAGTCACTTCGAAGATTCTCCCCGAAAAACACAATGGACTCTCGTCCCTTCAGAAACCAGGACACTTCCCGGCTTGCCGGAAGTCTAACTCAACTCCCCCTTAAAAAAACCTGCCCATGGGCATACGCCCGAACTGTCTACCTTTGACCCTAAAGGTCAAACACAATGAATGAATAAACAAGGGAAGACAACCCCTAATCAACCTGACATCGCAGGTAAAGACACAATTATTCTTATGATAAAAACATAAGCAAATAACTTGACAGATGACTCCGTCAAAAATGACAGCAACACTGGGAAAATGTCTCTGGACATCGCGAATAATGGTGAGCCTGAATTACAATTAACAAAGTACATAGATCTCACAAAATGATACTATACACTTCAGGCACCTGTGATGTAATCATTACTCATTACTGCTCCTCTCGGAGTCTGGGATCACATTTGCTTGCACGACTAGCAAGAAACAATCACCAGCGCTTGCTGTAGTGGTTCATGGGTATTATACTTCCATATGTTGAAGTTTCCAGCCTCATATATAACCACTAAGCAAGAAAAATATGTCAAATTCACATTTATAAAATAAATGTTATACTTACCCCAACAATTTGGGAATCTACAATCTCTTCGCAGAGGTTAAAATGGACACGAGCAATTTAGGTTATATGCTCTCGAATCACTTACCCTGGAAATTTTAGTAATTCCTCTTATGACGGGTGTTCTGCGAATCACTTGGTCTGGGAAATTATAGTAATTCCTCTTATGACGGGTGTTCTGTGAATCACGTGGTCTGGGAAACTTTCTAATTCCTCTTATGACGGATGATCTGATTCCTTAGGTATCCAGACTCCGTATTTAAAATGCGGGTTTACTTTTTTAAATTTTAAGTTGTCCAAATACTTTCTGTCTGTCACTTTTAAGTTTGGAATCCTCTGTCCGATCCTTCTCTTTCTGGCTTTTTGGAGTTGCTAGCTTGAAGTTGCCAAGCTGTCTGATCTGTGACTCCGCTTTTCACTATATAATATTCTCAGTTTCCAGTTCAAATCTCGGATGGTACTTCCGCCGAATTTTCCAACGAGATTCATTGTTTATTCCGGATCTCAAGTCAAACCAATGGTTAGCTCTTTAGCACTATCGGGGTTCATAATCTCCCCCGCGTGTTTTAAAATATTACAGTTAATATTCCAACGCGTGACCTCTTTATAATAAGACGTAATATTTACGCCAACTCACAAAGAAATCTGTGAACTCTTTTGATGGCCAGATGCTACCTTCCGCCCATATCGTCTGGCCAGACAGATTATCTATAATAATCTCACAGGAATGGCCCGGTGAAAAATATTATCTCATTAACGCCTGTGTTTCCGTACACCTCAGACGGCTCTCTTAGACAATATTGGCTTCCTATTTATCAAACGAGTATCGTCTCCTATCAAAGGTGGCCGGCGACTCAAAGAGATAAACATATTACCGCTAACCGGTGATAATGATTTGGTATTGTTACGATAATACCACAGTTCACCTGGCTGAACATAAATACGTCTGGGGAGTGGTCACAGTAAAAGAAATGTACTGCATAAAATATGCCAAATAATAGGACCATGAGTGAGAAAAATGAAGGAATGAAGAGATACTGCTGGAGTGAATGAGAGTTATAAAAATTGCAGGACTGATTTTGGCACAGATGGTCGTACCCGCAAGTACACCTTCCATAGACAACTGACAGTTGGCTAAAAAGCAACAGAATTACCATAGCTAAGGTGCGCGCAAAAAAGACATGAAGGTTGTTGTTATTGTTGTTGATTAACTAGATGATGCGTGCCGTCCATCAGTTATAGTAATATATATATATATATATATATATATATATATATATATATATATATAATCGTAACAATGTCCGTGGCCAAAAAAACACACATAGGGGTATGTCGACAGACACGTATCAACGTTAATTAAAATGTAAGCAAAACTCCTCTTCAGCGTTTACAAAATACACTTTATTCATGTACAGTTACATAGCTCCATCAAGTATATTAATAGTTTCACGCCCAATGGCAAAGGCAGTAATATGCAGTCTTCATAATGTCGCAAGGCAGTCCGTTCCGCTATGGAGACGTTGTCCTTGCATTCTCAACAGTATAAAATATTTGATACATTCGACACAATAATAAAAAGTACTTCCTGACATTTAAAGAAGCTAGGAACAACTCAGCAGGGTATATTGGTGCCCTAGTGATGGTAAAATTCAGGTAAAACACAGTAGACTGCAGGAGCAAACACACATGCGACCTCTCGCATTAAAGCACAATCGGCATCTCTTCTTGCAGACGATAAACCCCACTTCTGTTAAATTAGCGACTGCTACCGTTCCTTCCCGGCTGACGTCATTTCCGTTTATTGAGAGTAAATCCGTAATAAAATATAAGAAATGAAGCTCTGTCGAGCTGAAGATACTTCGCACATAATCGTTATGAATTTTACTCATAACACTAGGGTTGCTGAGCTCGTCACTCTTCAGCAGTCAATGCCAAGCTGAAGAATTTACATGTGTTCTGTAGCTGTTGAGTGGCGCTGTATAGAGTGTTTGTGATTGTTGGGGAGCCCAGCAATAGCTGTTGTCTCTCTGTGGAGAGTCCTGGGCAAGTGAGCAGCACATGCTGGACTGTCGCATACGGATGGGTACAGTTGCGGCAATTAGGCTCATGGGTGTGGTTTGATTTGTTTAAATACTTGTTGAGTCTGGTGTGTTCTGTTCTTAGTTGGAAGGTTGTGCTCTGCTCCTTACATCGTAGGTTATTAATGTTGTCATTTATGTTGGGATGGGAAGTTTCTTTATACCAGGAACGTCTAGTAGACCCTTTTGCCCATCGGTTCAGCCATTCCTCTATGAAGTTGTTTTGGAGTATTCGTTTAGCTGTCTGCATGTTTGATGGAGTGTTTGTTTGGACCATGCTTGCTCCTAGTTTTGCTAGTTTGTTTGCTTTAACGTTGCCTGGTATGTCTATGTGCCCAGGTATCCACTGGAGAGTGACTCTGATGTTGTATTTTGTTAGCAGGTTGTCAATAGTTTCGGCCAGCTGTATTATTTTTTTAATTTTCAGTTTGAAGGTATTCTTCTAAAGCCCGAAGTTTTGATTTTGAATCAGTGAAGATTATGATATCTGAGGGCATATAGATTTCTTGTTTCAATTGGCTGTCTATTAATGTGAGTGTGGTGTTTATTGCTGTAATCTCTGCTTGGTAATTAGTACAGAATTCTCTGCACGGTTCATATATTTCTAGTGTGCTGCCCTTTGGGTATTTCACATACGCTCCAAGTCCAGCATTTATGGTGGCCTTGAATGCTGAGCCATCTGTGTATGTATGTATTGCAGTGCTAGGGTAGCTGTCTATAGTCTCTAAAATAGGTAGCTGTTTTAAGTACTGTTGGGTTCGTGTCTCTTGTTAGTGTGCTTTCCATGAGTGTGGTTTTTATTACTGGAAGTTTTAACTCCTTTCCGGAATAAATGACTGGGTACTGTTCAATTATTTCTCGCGTCTGTGGAAGGTGGTGCTGTTCTGCTATAGTTGTTGTGTAGTGGTGATTTTTGTTTTAGTCTGCTAAATGGCTTCCAGTTTTCAACCAGTTGTCTGTTTGGGTGATATTTTCTCTTTTTCTATAGCGTTCTGTAGCTTTCAGAACAGCATGTTTAAGGCTTATGTCCATTGGTTCTACGTTTGCATCAATTTTACCAGCACCTGTTGGTGTGGTTCTCATTCCTCCGCATGTGAACCTTAAAGCTTGGTTTAGGACTTTGTCCAAATCTGCTTGAGTGGTTTTGCTCATTTGTATTTTGCTACTGTCCAAATGAGCAGGTCATCTGCATACGGTGTGTTTGATACCTTCAAGAAGGGTGGAAGGTCATTTATGAAGATAAGGAAGACGGTGCAACTTAGTGCTGACCCTTGCGGCAATTCCTCGTCTAGTGTTTTCTAGGATGATTTAGTGCCTTCTACTGTTGTTTGTATTGTTCTGTTTCTTAGGAAGGCTTTTATCCACAGAGACATAAAGGTGCTAGACATAAGTCCAGCAAACTGGGAGGTCGAAGCTGTCCATCGCATCAAGCTGAAATGCACCTCACGGCCACAAGTCGGATTGGACAAAGAAAGGCCCTGACAACACACGGAAGAAAACAGAACGCGTCTAAAGAAACACCAGACAAAAAGCAGCTGAGGGTTATCACAACAAAGGGGCATAACTCTCATAGTCAGTTAATAACTGGAGCGACTATTACCCTGACATTATTTCCTAAAATTATTTGAACGGTTAATGCCAGCATCAGGACAAACAAAATCTGCCACATAATTTGTTTTAAATAATAGAATAGTCCATTACTGACCGAAGTGGTGGTTATCCAATCAAAGTCCCGATTTGAAATAGAGAATAAAACTTACCAGCGGGTGTCCGGAACTAATATAAAAGTTGTATCATTATCATCATTACCTTTTGGCTGTCTAAGACCATAAACTACCAGTTGCAGAATTAAGCACAGGTAACCCAAACTTTTCCTTAGGTCTTTACTCTTTTAGAAAGTTTGTTTCACTTATGAGGATTCCTGGAAAAACTCTGTAGAGATGCAAATAGCCTCAAATTAACCACTGCTTTTTTCGAAAATATTCAAGTTCACACCAGAGAGTGTACGAAGAAGAAGTTTCACTTGACTTTTAATCTCCGACTTAGCAAGACCTACTTTGACATTGTTTTTACTTATTCGCCCAGTTCTCAACCCTTTTAAAATAATTTTGCATTGTATAATATCTTCATTAAACTCTGTGTATTACGTTGAGCTGTTTCTTTATCGCTCTTTTACAGTGATTATCAAAATATGTGTCGCGATGCAAAATTAAGTTGCTGGAAATAATGCGATGGGTCGCATCATTTGTGTTTCCCGTATTCAAAGTTTTAACTTGACTGAATTTCTATATTCACTGCTTGAGCAGCCTGCCACACGAACTATGAAATTTGAGTCTTTGTAGTAAAAAATTAAAGAACCACTGCACTATTCGGTTTTACAGGAATGAAATCCCGGACTCTCATGGCTAGTTCAGCAAACATGTACCGTTTCTCATTTGTGAGTTTTTTTGTTTTGTTTAAAGTTTTTGTTTGTTGAAACACTGACATGAATGCACTGTCTGTTTCATTTCACGGATGCAATGATTTAATTAAATGTTTTCTGCTTAGAACTTCAATAATGAAATTACGCAAACTCCATATTACAGCTCTGTCCAGCAAACCTCTGTGCACTCGAAGTCAGAAAAGGACGCAGGAAACACAGACACCCCCCCCCCCCCCCACAAAAAAACAAAAAACAAATAATAAACAGCTCCTTGTGGTTCCCTGGGGGGGGGGGGGGCCTGAAGAGACAAAGAAAGAATAGGAATACTGCACCCTAAGGCATATCGTACAGTGCGGTTCATACGAGGTTGTGGCTACGCCGCTGCAAATTTGACATGTAAAACAAATTGCCCCAAAAAACAAACCACCACAGCAAGAACACGTGATAGTTTGTTTGGTACTTGCTTATTGCAAACGGATCAGCTTCGGTGGTGGCTCTGCAAAGCAAAGGAAAATGATGGTGATGATCATAATGATGATTATAATGATGATGTTCGTGATGATGACTGATGACAAATGATTGATGATGATGATTGATAATGATGATAAGTGATGATGATTAATGATGATTATTATTATAGCGACAATGATGGTGATGATGATTGATGATGATGATGATGAGTATAGTGATGATGATGGGGATGATAATTAGTGATGATGAGTGTAGTGATGGTGATGACGATTGATGATGATGATGAGTACAGTGATGATGATGGTGATGATGATTAATGATGATAATGAGTATAGTGATGATGATGGTGATGATGATTGATGATGATAGTGAGTATAGTGATGATGATGATGATTGATGATGATAATGAGTATAGTGTTAATGATGGTGATGACGATTGATGATGATAATGAGTATGGTGGTGATGATTAATGATAATAATGAGTATAGTGATGATGATGATGATGATGATTGATGATGATAGTGAGTATAGTATACGATGATGATTAATGATGATAATGAGTATAGTTACGATGATGATTGATGTTGATGATGATTGATGATAATGATGGGGTATAGTGATGATGAGTATAGTGATGATGACTGATGATGATGGTTGATGTTGATGATGATTATATTAATGATGATTATAGTGATTATGATAATGACTGATGATGAATATTATTGATGATGATGATGATGATGATTGATGTTGATGATGATGATTAATGTTGATGATGATTATAATGATGATCGGTGATGATAATTGGCGATGATGATTGGTTATGATTATTATTATTATTGTAATGATGATGGTGAAGATAATGGTTGATAATTTTGAATGAGTATGATAACTGATGATGATGATTGATTACGATGATTTATGATGAAGATTAAGGATGACTGATGATGATTATGATTGATAATAGTGGATGTTGATGATGCTTGATGATGATTAATGATGGTTGATGATAATAATGATTATTATATTGATAATGATTGTGATGATGATTGTGTATGATAATGATAATAACAATGATGCCGATTGAAGATGATGATTGAATATGATGATGATTAACGATAATGATTGAATATGATGATGATTGATGGTGATGATGATGATTATAGTGATGATTATTGATACTGATGTTTGACATGATAATGATTGATGAAGATGATGATTGTGAGAATGATGATGATGATTGGGATGATAAAGATGATGATTGATGGTGATAATGATGACGGATAATGATGATTGATATGATGATTGACTTTGATGATGATTGATAATGATGATTGATATGATGATGATTAATGGTGATGATGGTTGATGATGGTAATGATAATGCTTATGATAATGATGATGGTTACAGTGATGATTACAGTGATGATGATTGATAATAATGATTGATGATTGATAATGGTGATTGAATATGATGATGATTGATGATGGTGATGATGATGATGAAATAAGAAACTGAGTATGGCTAATGTGCCCTCAAGCATGTCATCAGATAATAACTCTATATATAGGGATGAATGGATCTGGCAACCCCATCAAACACAACTAATAGATACAGACATCACAACTGCAAAAACACGTGAATGATTTACTGCAAACTTCCTACAAAGGGACGAGCTGTAGCAGGTGACTCGCGAGAAGCGAAAAAAAAAATTTGTCTCGTTTTGGCGAGGCACTTCCCATTCAACCTAGACACATGGTCCGTTGGTTATATTGGTGGCGCTTGTCCAAACGTAATCGACCTTAAGGTTTGTGTATTAAGAGAGCGAAACAAGAAACTGATGATGATATGAAACTCTATACAGAGCGATACAACAGGAGGCAATATGATCATCAGAAGAGGTGCCCCCGTCGATCAAGTGTTTCGGTCCTTTGTTCTCCTTTACACTCTAAGGGGTGGGGGGGGCGGGCCCACCTGGGTCATGACTCCCAAGTGTCTCAGCCTCCTGTTGTTTGTGCAGATAATTCATTCCACCTTGGCTGCAGCTTTAAAATCAACTATTCCACCAGCCCACTGCTTGATGCCTTGGACCACCAACCCCCTGCTTGATGCCTTGGACCACCAGCCCTCTGCTTGATGCCTTGGACCTCCAGCCCCCTGCTTGATGCCTTGGACCACCAGCCCCTGCTTGATGCCTTGGACCACCAGCCCCCTGCTTGATGCATTGGACCACCAGCCCCCTGCTTGATGCCTTGGACCACCAGCCCCCTGCTTGATGCCTTGGACCACCAGCCCTCTGCTTGATGCCTTGGACCACCAGCGGATGTCTCCATGGCCAAATCCCCATCTATTCGTCTGTGTGTATCCGAGTACCTCTCTCAGCTTGAGCGACTCATGGGCAGCATCAACAGCTTCTTCCACTTTCCACTTTGTCGTAGATTTTCGATAGGGGAATTAAGACATAGTTTGGTCCCTTCTGAATAGAACTAGAACAGGTAGTGACTCAGTGAGAAATAAGATAAAAAATAGATTTTCACGTGTGTGATGGTGAAAAAATAGGTAGAATCTGTCCATGGACTCGAGGAGATTGTCTTGTCCAGCCTATCTCTACAACAGAACTTTGTTTGTCAGACAGATTACCAAAATATATATTAATCTTTATATATATATATATATATATATATATATATATATATATACATATATATATATATATATATATATATATATATATATATATATATATATATATATATATATACATATATATCAACCACTCACATACACACACACATAAGTGACGACAGTAAGACGCACAAACGTGAAGAAACTATATCAATGGAATAGGGATATTTTTGGGACGAGATGACCAACACATATAAATAAAGTTTATGTAAATAATTTGAATATCAATCAAAATACAATTAAACATTGGTTAATGAATTAATCAAGAAATATACCCGTAGGTGTAATCCTCCCTCCCTCTGTTGAGACAAGATCCCGTTAGAAGAAAGTTATTAACCCCCAAAGAGTCAAAGATTTCTACGCTATGGTCTAGGATTTCCCTCTACACTAAAGAACAGAGTTTATACGTTAATCTATTCTGAAAGGGACAGCATTAGCAAAACTTGAATAAAAATATACACCGGTAGTACATGGATTATACAATACAAGAGTCACTCATTCCTGCTTTCTTTCTTTCCATACAACCGTGGCCACGTACATTCGTTCTTACCCAACACTTGACTTGCATCCTCTGGAACAATATTTAGGAAACACGCACACAGCAAATCCAGCGTTCTTTTGGCAAAGAAAACCCCAGCTCCTCAAAGACAGATTAAATCCACTTCTCCGGGGAGCGTTCGCTTTGTTACTTATATTTAGAATTATTGTTTATTAGTCCAGGTATGAAATTTAAACAGTGCTGTATCAGAAACTTGGGATTTCCAGTACATAGGAATGTCAGGTCGGTAACTTCTCTCAGTATAATAATTCCTTGTCACACCACAAATGGTCAACGTCGGGAAATGTTAATGTTTGTGATTTCGCCACTACGGGCTGAATGTAAATGCAATTTGGGAAATAAATATAAATCTGGATCTATAGGCCCAGTTACAATATTTTTTCTTAATGTTCTTTGGGTTGGTACTCTGTGTCTTTCTGGGTGCATACACGAAGCCAGACAGGTTTACCTTGAAGACCCAGATATCAATAAGGAAATGTTCTTTCGTAGGGTTTTTCTAATATATATATATATATATATATATATATATATATATATATATATATATATATATATATATATATATATATATATATATATATATATATATATATATATATATATATATATATATATATATATATATATACAGTACTTTGCAAAAAAAATGGCAGTCATATTGCTCAGCTAAATATGCTGAAATCTAATTAAATATGCATGCTCTGCCCCAAATTTACACTCCACTCAAGTGAGCAAACACTACCAAAAGTAAAAAAAAATTAGCGTAGAGTAAAGTCCCTTGATAATAGAGCAGACGACAATTTCTAATGCTAGTGGCAGAAAATGGATACAAAGACAAAGTGTATGTTAATTTCACAGCTTTGGAATGAAGGAAATCAAACATGTTCCAACATTTCTAAAACCTTGAACATTCCTGAGCGGACTGTCTACAGAGTTGTGAGTAAATTAAAAGCAGGTAATGGAATCGAGCGAAAAAAAGGTAGTGGGGGGTCAAGAATTTTGGACACAAAGGACCATCGGCGTCTCGCCCAAATCGTTCGGGCTGGGCCAATGAAGAGTGTAGAAAACATACGGCAGCGCATGATCGATTTGGGAAACCCAGAAGTATCTAATGCTACTGTCAACCGGGAGCTACACAGGATGAATTACACAAAAAAGCGGGTAATTTCGTCACCATTTCTCACAGAGACTCACAAACAGATGCACTTGAACTGATGCCACGAACACCAAAATTTGTCATGGGACAATGTGATTTTGTCAGATGAATGTTCTGTTTGGTCTTATCCTGCTCAAATAAATATTTGGATGAAAGACTCTGTAACGCCTGTGTACCAGCGACCGAAACATACCCATAAATTCCATCTTTGGGGAGGGGTGGCAGCAAGAGGTGCCACCCCACTGTGTGTTTTCACAGGAATTCTTACGAAAGAAAGGTACATCGACATACTAGAGGGACACCTTCTGCCATTTATGCAGGTCATGTACCCCGATGGGTGCACATTTCAACATGACAATGACCCAAAACATACAGCTCATACCACCAAAGCATGGCTGCAAGAGAAGAATGTGATAGTGCTGAAGTGGCCCAGCAACAGTCCCGACCTAAACCCAATTGAAAACGTTTGGGCACTACTCAAGAATCTTTTAAAAAAGAGTAGACTCAGAGACGTTGAACAATTGAAGAAGGTAGCTGAAAAATACTGGGACAGTCTGACTCACAATTACCTACAAACACTTGCGGGAAGTATGCCTCGCCGCATTCAGGCTTGCCTTGCTGGAGAAGGCAACATTATATTGTACTGAAACCACTGTTAATAGATAGGGGAGATACCAATCTTCCTCTGGACATACAGTTTTTATTATTATTTGCTTCTATGAGTGTGCTGCGTTGCGAAAATATGACTGCCATTTTTTTTGCAAAGTACTGTATATATATATATATATATATATATATATATATATATATATATATATATATATATATATATATATATATATATATCTCTATATATATATATATATATATATATATATATATATATATATATATATATATATATATGGAAGCCGCTGGTAGACTTTGTGTTTGACCCAATACTATGTAAAGGAGAAAAAACACAAATGCTTAACCATAATATAGTATTCTCAATCCTATCCTTAACCCGCGTAAAATATGCCATATATATCTCTACTTCGGTTATTTAACTTAAATTGAAACTGCAAGCTTGGAACTTGTCTTATTGTTTAAAAACTCCCGTGAACTAAAGTGCGTCATTTAAAAAAAATTAATCATCATGAATTAGAAATAAATGCACAAGAAAACCAGAAATTGTTCTATAAGACCCTAAAGAACATGAGGAAAGAAAAACAATGCCCTCTCAAATTTATAAAGGACAAGCAAGGCAAATTGCTTACTGCCCCGAAGGAAGTAATGGAAAGATGGAAAGAATATTTCTCAGAACTCCTGGATGGTGAGCATGATGAAGCATCAGAAATGATAACCACTGACACAGAAGAGGAAACCAATGATGGTGAAGATGACATAAAGATAGAAGAACTGAGGGCAGCACTAGAGAAAATCAAGATGGGCAAAGCAGCAGGGCATGATGGTATAACACCAGAAATGGTTAAGTACATGGGAGCATCAGGCGACCTATTACTCTTAAAGGTCCTACAGGCAGCATGGTGCAACAAGACCATACCAAAGGATTGGGAGATTGCCATCATAACACCAATTTTCAAAAAGGGTGAAAATCGACAATGTGGAAACCATAGAGGCATATCCCTTCTCAGTGTCCCTGGTAAAATCTGCTCTAGAATCCTAGAGCAGAGACTCCGACGCCTAGCTGAACCACAATTGGATGAGGTCCAGTGCGGATTCCGAGCAAACCGAAGTACTCAAGACCTAATCTTCACACTCAGACAGCTGAGTGAAAAGGCCCTTGAGTATAAGAGTGAGATCCATCTTTGTTTCATAGATCTGGAAAAGGCGTTTGACAGGGTCCCCTGGAGCAAACTTTGGGACTGTTTGGCAAGGAAGAATATTCCAGCACCTCTGATTCATGCTATACAGAGCTTCTACAAGTCTTGCAGAAATTATGTGAGGACAGCAAACCATAAGTCAGAAGAGTTCAGGACCACCACTGGTGTAAGACAAGGTGATATCCTATCACCTTACCTCTTCATACTCCTTATGGACGATGTCATCAAGGCATGTAAAGGAGAGAACAAGAAAGTATTCAGTGGGGTACTGGAAGATGAGACAGGTCTATATTTCGGAGCTGGCATTTGCTGATGATGTTGCCCTGATTGCTAAATCAGAGGCACATCTCCAATCCAACCTGCAAGTCTGGAAGGAAGAGCTGGAGAAGAGAGGGATGGTCATAAGCAGCTCTAAAACAAAATCCATGGTGATATCACGAGAAGAAAGAAAACATCAGATTAAGTTGGGAGAACAGGTCCTGGAGCAGGTCGACCACTTTAAATATCTCGGAGCTATTATAGACCGAAAGGGAGGCATCAAAGAAGAGTTGGCCACTCGAAAAGCAGCGTCTGGGAGACTTTTTCAGGCCATAAATCGTGGATTCCTCAGCAAGAAAGAGGTTGGTAAGAAAACGAAGATGGCTGTATACCGCTCCACCTATGTCCCAGTCTTGACATATGGATGCGAGTCGCGGGCAATGACTACACCCCACAAAAGCCAGATCCAAACCTCAGAAATGAGGTATCTGATTAAAGTGGTTGAAGTAACAAGAAGAGACATGGTCCGCAACCAGACGATCCGTCAAGGCCTAAAATCCCATCCGCTGCAGACCCAAATAGAACAGTCCCAACTAAGATGGTTTGGCCATATCTGCAGAATGGGAGAAGATCGGCTACCACGACAAGCATGGGAAACAAAGAGCCAGGGATCCAGACCTCCAGGACGACCTAGAGTCCGCTGGGAGGACAACATTAGACAATCTTTGAAGGACCGAGGACTAGAATGGAACCAGGCCAGGAAGAAGACAGCTGATAGAATGGTCTGGCGCTCTCTCTTCCAAACCTCTACACCTCACGGTAGAAGGGGAACGACTAATTAAGTAAGTAAGTAATTAGAAATAAATATATATTTCGTCAATACTCATAATGAACAGTGCATTTACTAGTCGGTTAAAATATTCTCTGACTGGTTACTAGCTACTAATTAAATTTACTTTATAGCTGGAATAGTTTAGCTAGAAATTATTATTTATTCTGCTAGCCTATGTAACGCAGTAAAATCTAGAGAAATATCAATGACGGATCTATCTAGTAAATCACTCTGCGCAGAAAATCTAGGGAAATAAAATACGAACTAACTAATTAATCACTCACACTTCTAGTATAGTATTTACCACAAACACAGAAATAAACGATCTGCAATCGAAAACCACTAAGTAATTCCACTGTTATAAAAGATCTTAGACTTCGAAGCTAGATGTCTTTAAAATATGTGGGTACTGGATAAATTGAGTCAAAATGCTGGGGTTTATATATTAAATTTCCAGAGAATCGCTCGTACTTGCTAGATATGACACCTTCACTCAGATCTCGGGCTTTTCCTCGTTTGATCTGCGAATCTGAGGAAATTGTCACGCTTTTACATCTTGCAGACTCTGCAATCGAGCGAAGCCCGTCCAATGATCTGGCGATTCTCACCGTGTTTAATTACCTATCAAACGAACGGATTCAGGGGAAGGTAATAAAAATTGTCTCCCCTTGATTCCAAATTTTCTGCTCCTTCTACTCAAATTATTTCCCCTGATCACTGTCTAACGAAAAATACGGTTCAACTATATTTGCTTATCTCCCCCTGAGCCAAAAATTACGTGTACCTGTCTGATCCTTATTACAACGATTTTCAATCGCTGGCGTTAATTACAGGTAACCGGCTCAACGTTAGCTAAATAGGTCTGCTGGTAAACATTCCTAAGGAATTAGTGAACAGAAAATAAAATGGACGTGCTAAATTAGAAAAAGAGACAGATCTCTGAGTGTAAGAGGGTTTTTTATGTTAACAAAATAGGCGTAAGTGAAAGCCAGGTGAAAGAAAAATGTAGATGATGAAATAGATATATGAAAGCTATTATCATAATATGTCACACACTTCCTTCCCGTTTTCAGTGTGGGCTGAATGGACTTAACCACATCATCTGTTGACTCGCGCAGCATCATTGTGAGCCTTGCTTTTCCCATTTTGTACTATCCAACAACTGACTGAGACACCGTAGAAAATGAATACAGAGAGACGCAAAAATTGCTTTTTGGTTTTTTTAATTACCCTCGCGTACCAGGACCAGGACAAATCCCAATAGAGCAAAAGATAAGAAGAAGATGCCAGAGATAAACACGACACACACTGAGGAAACATGTTGATAGCTTTACAAGGCCGTTGTTGTTCTGGAGTCACCAGGGTAAGAGAGGTCAGAGGGAGACAGAAGAATACATTGTAGAAGAGAACTGGAGACAAACATAAAAGGGATGAGACAGACATTGAAAGACCTGGAAGTTGTCTAAGAAAAGTTGTGACACAAAGGAAAACCGAACGCATTCTGGACCTGCTGGCTCACCTTCGGAGACACAATATTTAATGATGAGGTAGACATGGAAAGAGTATACGCTGATGGCATGCAACAGGAGCACGTGGGCTGAGTTAGTTGAACGCCTATGCTCCTGGGTGAGCTAAAGGGTGTTGATGACTATGCAGCATGAAAATGATGAAGAGAAGATGTCTCTTAGTTGTGAGCCTGTTAAGATAAACAGGGAAATAGTGGTTTGGTTTTAAGGACTATCTTCATTTCACATGGACAACTCCATCAGTGCTCTGATCTCTTCCCTTAAATCACACAAGGAGGATCTCAGCACAGTGCACGAACTCCGTAACACCGACGAAAATCCCAATGTATATACAAAGGAATCACACATTCTTTAAATATGTTTAAGGTGGGTAGGTTTCTAATTTTTTAACTTTGCAGGGCAGTGACCTAATGTCCTACTCTTTATGATTTCCAACTGCCGTGGGGCGTTTACCGTGCGCAATTTGCACACGGGACCTCATATTTTTTCGCCCGTATCCGAGAAGGCTAGGTATCGGATCTACTACACAGGAGACGGGGGGGGGGGGGGGGGGGGGGGGGGGGGGGGGGGGGGGGGGGGGTGGTGGGGCTGGGGGGGGGGGGGGGGGGAGTATGACATCATTAGGACCACTGGTTCTAAAATAAAATTTCCATACACTATATTCCCCCTACTGGGAATCAAACCCGGTACCTTTAGAATTCGAGGCGGACGCCATACTTCTTAGCCACTCCGACCTATGAAGGATGATGATGGTTATACAACAAGAAGATGATGAAGAGAGGATGTCTCCTAGTTGTAAGCCTGTTAAGTAACAGAGACAGAGTGTGACAGAGAGTGACAGAGGCAGACAGAGAGACAGAGATACAGACAGAAAGAGAGAGAGAAAGAGAGAGCAAAAGTTGCTAAAGGAATGTATTGAACAAACGAAATCTCACGCTGAGCTCAAATATTAACGAAACAAAGCAGTCATATCATACAATAACGGACAAATCTCTTGATTTTCACGTTTGTCACACCCAATTAATTGAATGGGTGTACACAAATATAAAAATTTAAAAATAGGAAGGGAATTTCCCATCACCCTGTGTTAAAAGAACAATACAAAATACGAAGAAGAAAAATAAAAATTAGGACACGGATTAGACAAATTCAGCGAAATACGAGAAACGTTGCCTTTTATAATTCTTATTATCTTGTTGTCCGTTTTCTTACAATAATTTCAAGGTATCGGGTATTCAAATAATAATTTATGGCTTTTAGCCTCCAGGTCATAATTTCAAGTTTTTATTTTTCGTACAGTAATATCGAAGCCATACGAATAGCTCCAAAAGTGCAATTTACGTTAAAAAACGGTAAGGGTCGAGAAAAATTGCAGGAAAAAACCTGTGTATTAAATATATTAACTTGTTTTCCTCTGTCTATGCTTTCTCTTTCTCTCCTTCTTCTTCTTCATCGCCTAAAGTACTCATGGCAGTCTGCTATGATTTTCATAGCTTCTCTCCGTTTTCGCGCTCTTCGTTGCGTCTTTGTCTTTTTAAAATTCAAAGTTAGAACGCTGTTCTTTTTTTTTTCTTTTTAAGAACCGTTTTAAAAACAAGTTAATAAATTCAAATGCCTAGACACGTTAATAACATCATATGGAAGATGCATCACACCGGTGAAAAGTAGAATAGACAATGCAAAGTCAGCGTCCAATAGAATGAAACTTATTTTATAAAACAGGTATTTGCCATTGGAAGTAAGAAAAAACGAGCAATTCAGTGTTACACAGAACCATTCCTAACGAACGGAAGTGAGTCATTCACAATTAGTTAAAAAGTTGGAAAAGCACTAGAAGCCACAGAGATTTGGTTATACAGAACGATATTAAAAATATCATGGACAGTTAATGAGAAATTAGAATGTCCTGATATAAATGTTATAGAAGAATTTTGCGCATTTGCTATAAAGAGCACAAAACAAATGTCTATGTTAGAGAGAAAATAAACACCTATGCAGGCCACCAAGAACCACTTTTGTCAGTAGTGAAACGTCGAAAGCTTGCCTGGTTTGGACATGTAACTTGTCATGACTCCCTTTCGAAAACGATCCTCCCGGGAACAGTCGATGGTAAATGGAGAAGAGGAAGGCAAAGAAAATCCTGGGCTGATAACATCAAAGAATGGGCAGGGCACGGTTTTTCCACACTTGTATGCATTGCTGAGGATAGAAAGCAGTGGAGGACCCTGTCTGCTGATGCTTCCACCATGGCACCCCTACGACTCATGACGGGTTACGTGTTGAGATGAGATGAAGATATACCATTACCGTGCAAAGGGTTTGAAAAAATAAATATTAAAATGATTGCCTATTAGGTGAAAGTGATCCCAAACACCAAAACAGCCAAGAGACCCATCTTGGCTTAATCCAGCCCTGCCACAAGCTAATTCAATAAGAAGATAATTCTACATTAATTCGAAACGATACAACACTACAATATAATATTAAGTAGTCACTCGCTGCAGAAGTGAGTAACGGACGGCAGAGTGCATCATAATGAGAAAACTGTAGTAAACAGTACATCTTTCAAAATTATTGCATTTTATTCTTTTTATTTTTTATTTTTCAATGAGATACTCTATGAGGGATAAGTGCTAGTGAAACAGGCGTTGAGATAGCCGAACATCCCTACTCCAGTCCTGTCCAATTTACAGCATTGAACGGAGTGGCAGATGGCAACAACCCACTTCTCTCCACGAAAAACTGTTTGGAGACGTCAGTAACCTTGAGCTGGCTACTGCTTTTATTAGAATCATTGATACGGACGACTGAGGGCGAACGAAGAAGAAGAAGAAGAAACAGTCGATGAGAAAAATTCGCTGTCGATTAATAGGACACACGCTGACAAAACCTTTGTGTAGCATAAAAGGACAGTCCTTGTCCCGGAAACCCCACGGTAAAAGAGACAGAGAGAGACTGAAAAATCCACAGAGACGAAAACTAGAAACAGAAATAGAAAGGACACAGAAGGCATGGAAAGATATTGAGCGGATGATACAGCGCAAGAGGACCTGACACAAATTTGCTGATGGCTTATGCTCCATGAAGAGCACAGCGTAATAATGGTGATCATGATAGATGCAACTTTCTATACGCTAAATGCTGAACTTTCAAAGTCAGTAATGTGGACATGATAACTAGAACCAGTCAAGTACCAGTGGAACAAGAGATGAGAAGGCGATGGATTAGACAGACATTGAAGACACCTGTTGATAGCATTACAAGGCAGTTTTTTTTCTGGTATCCCCTGGATAAAAGAAATAGAGATAGAGCGACAAACAAAGATGAGGAAGACACAGAATAACCTTGAGTTGATAGCACTCTACACGGGCACTTGGTATGTCTTTCTTGAAGGCATATGTTCCTTCGGGAGCTAAAAGGTGAAGAAGGATTGAAGGAAATACTAGATTTGCACCATCTTTCAGCGCACCAAGGAACATAGGCCATCAACAAACTTATGCCAAGTCTTCCTGTCTTGTGCCGTCAGCTCTAGGTATTTCTTCATCTATTTCATGTTTGTCTCCACTTCTCTTCTCCATGTGTCCCTTGGTCTCTCTCTCTACCTTCTTTCCTTGGGGATTACAGAACAAGGACTGCCTTGTAATGCTATCAACAGGTTTCCTCATTGTGTGTCCTATCCATCTCCAGCATCTTCTTCTCATCTCTTGTTCCACTAGCACTTGTCTGGTTCTGGTCATCAGTTCCACATTAGTGATCTTGTCATCAGTTCCACATTAGTGATCTTTTCATCAGTTCCACATTAGTGATCTTGTCATCAGTTCCACGTTGGTAACCTTGTCATACCATTTTAATCCCTCTATTCTACGCAAGCACCCATTTATAAAAGTCTGTAGCTCTTTGGTTGTTGTTTTTGTTGTTCTCCATGTTTCAGAGCCATACAATAGGACTGACTTGACATTTGAATTGAACACCGTGATTTGTGCGTTAGACTTGAGCTGAAGAGTCTGAATTTTGTGTTGGACTTAATTCACTTTTATCTCTGTATATTTCCCAATGCAATGAAAACTCCTCTAGTCTTTTGTATTCTTATTGTGATATAATTATCTTTCCCTCCAACAGTGTCTATATGGCTGCCAAGATAGGTGTATGCTTCAACATCATCTAGTAGTGTTTCTTCAATTGTAATACTGTTATCGTTTCTTGCATCTATTATCATTATCTTCGTTTTCTCACTGTGTATTTCCAGACACACTTGCTGTGACCTCACATCGAGCACTCATTTTGTCTTACAGGATTTTGCTGTCCGTATTTGTCTTCTTGTCGTCTATCCCCTCTTTACCCCCGGCCCCTTACAGGTATCTACTGCAACTCCAAATTTTGCTCTTTAATATCCCCTAAGAATAAATGTGTACTCTATCACAGCTTCATGCTCGTGGCGTAATTTTGTACGTATAATTCTCGCCCTCTGTCCCAATGTCCTGCTAACGTGTTTAAAAAACATCCTATTACTGCGTCATCTGTTAGATGACATGTTTAATAAAAGAAATTAAAAAAAAACTCGATATGACAGATCAATACAGGAGTGTAGACTCGTTAAGTAACTCTAATAACCGCCTTTGTACTGCTTGATTCCATCTCCACTTTAGTTTGTTTTGAGAAAAAACACGTTCACAGTTTTTGGGTTACTAGTTGAAAAGAAGGATATATCACATTAAAATAAATAAAAAATTTGGTATGATAATCCAAAGTGTTAACTGTAAGATATTGTGAAGGATGATAGGTTCAACTATTTTATGTCGATTTATGATCTCAGACCAATTTTGGCCAACATTGGAGATGGAAAAATGCAGTACTAACGCGACGTCTTCTTCTTTGACTAGTGACTTAATAACATAGTATAAGCGCGTTCTAAATTCACAAATGAAAATGATTAGAAAAACGTGGAAAGAACTTGAGTGGATGACGCAAGACAGAATGACATGGCATGTGTTTGCTGAAGGCCTATGCTCCTCGGGGAGCTAAAGGGTAATTCGTATGCGCACCTGTCGGAGCGTTAAACTACCACTGCAGTTATTCCCCTTGCATGAAAAACTTGCACTAAGCAGTAACATGCCGTTGTTGCAACTGTGATTTCTATGCCAATGTGTTTTACATGGCAAATGAATATGCCAGCTCTATGCCCAAACTCATATACGTAGCCGTGACCGACACACTTGAGGGTGCAGAAGCTCTGTTCTGTCTTTGTGTCGTCAGAGATCCCCGGGATAGCCTTGAGCATTCGCAAATATGCCAGCATTTCAATTAAGAAGGTACGGATGCCATATTCCCGTATTTGTCTTTATTATTGTATGTAATGGTTTTAAGAGTATAATCCAGAATACACGATTTAAAAAAAATATATTTCTACATAATGAAAGGAAGGTAAAGGATCCCGTTACACGCCCATTGAGGCACATTGGGAATATGGTGTTAGGCCTATATTTTCTTGACCATCGGCACACTAGGTGGGATGTGGTCAGCATCACGCCGGCCGCCTAAAGCTTCCCAGAGTTGCTCTGGTACCCAATTCATGATGCTGGGTTTATCCCGGAGCCGTTTGCGGTCTAAATAAATCCCACTTCACCTGAGGATCGAACTGGGAATCTACAAAATAACATAATAATATAACAAATGGATGTTATGTTTAGTTTGATTAGTGAGTCCCTCACCAAGACGAGGCTAATTAAAAGGAAGAAATGTAAATATTTCCTTCCTAGATAATAACTACTACTGAAACATTCGAATGTCAGTATGGAAACTAAAAGATAAAATGATATTTTCTTAGCAGCTCTTTGCTATCAGCGTCAAACATAGTCATTGACCAAAGCATGGAAGAAACAATCACATCATGTGAGATGGGGTTTAAGAAAAGCAATTAATGTTACCAGGAGAGACAGAATGAGACACGATAACGGACGAAAAATTGTAGGAACTACATTCTGCATCAAGTATATAGTGAGACAGAAAAATCAAGTGCTTTGGCCATCTCATGAGAATGGCGCCCAAAAATGACCACTACGCACCTAAAACAGTAGAAAATCTGGGCTTAGAGCACGGGGAAGACCAAGAAAAAGATAGATTGATAACATGGCAGACATCCTTCAGTAACACGTTCTCCCACTAGCGTAGGCCACATACTTGGCTCAAGATAGCAAATGTTAGCTCCATGATGTGCTTCACGGCAATAGTGGAAGGAAACAAAGTAACCACAATTTACTCCGAGAAACACTTGGAAAATAGAAACGACATCTATTACTCCTCAAAATATAATTAGTTATTTTTTCTTTCTAAGAACGGATCATAAAATGAGACAGCACAAATGAATGAATACATCATGAACTGACAGGTAAGCACTATAAGACTATCAAATATCAATAATACTTATAATACTAATAACTATGTAACGAAAATGATCCTGGAACACAAACAGAAGATTGTCCATCTGAGTCATGTGGAAATCTATGGGGGAAAACAACGAACGCACGCCAAGATGATGGAGCAAAGTTTCTTCTTCTTCTGCTTCATCTTCGTCTTTCGCCTTCGAAAAACCACGTCGATCTTTCTTATATAGCTGGCAGTGCGTCTCAGGCTTCTCTCGTCACCATACAGTTTCTTGTTTAATTGGGTTGGAGACGGCTATGCTGCCACCCTGCTGATAGTTTTGGAGGACATGTTCTACTGTTTGTTTGTCCTGCCCATATGGACTCATATCTGTTTGTTTGTCCTGCCCATATGGACACATATCTGTCTGTTTGTCCTGGCCATATGGACACATATCTGTCTGTTTGTCCTGCCCATATTAACACATATCTGTTTGTTTGTCCTGCCCATATGGGCACATATCTGTCTGTTTGTCCTGCCCATATGGACACATATCTGTCTGTTTGTCCTGCCCATATGGACACATATATGTCTGTTTGTCCTGCCCATATGGATACATATCTGTTTGTTTGTCCTGCCCATATGGACATATCTATCTGATTTTAAATTTGTTGAATAGATGGTATTTGAGTCGTCAATGGCCGGTTCTTTGTACTGGTAATGTATAGTATGGATCTGCAAGATCGGGTTGTGGGTGTTTCTTATGCCATTTTTCTCCATAGTTATTTGTTTATTTGAATGATTGATTTGATCTCTTTATTTGTTGTCCTATCTTCAGTTTGGATTTTTCTTCCTCCTTCTATTGCAAGTCTATCTGCCTTCCAATTTCCATATATCTTGCAGAGACCCACAGTTCTTCTACTGTTTTGAATGATATAGATTATGCAATTCCATAGTCAAAAATCGATACTCAGTTAACTCTTTCCTTCCCCAGGAGCCGTATAGTGCGCCACAATCCGGCACATTATTCTACCAAGTTCCGTCTGGTACGCCTATTTGGTTATAATCATATGTCCCATGTCTGCACCGTACATGACACTTTTTAAAAAAAAGTATTTGTTGCGCATAAGACTTACAACATTTCAAAGTATTCTTCAGCCAATATGCAACCAATATAAATATATTACAATAAATTTTCTCATACATAAATATTTTAAATAATTGTTTCAAAACCCTATGAGTAATATAAAAAATGGCACCCATTACGGTGGTGGTGTGCAGTTTTATGGGGCACGTCTCATGGAAATAGAAGAAAACAAATAAAGAGGTCGAGCTGATAGCACGTGATAGGAGAATTTGGCATGCGTTTATTGAAGGCCTATGCTCCTTAGGGAGAAGTAGAGTAATGATAGTTGTGTTAAGTAGCCTACTTGACTGACATACATACCATCGGTACTCTAGCGCAGAAGTTCTCAACCTTTTACTTGTTTGCTCATGGCCCCACTTCAAAGCCTCATTTACTTCTGTGGCCTACCCTGATGCTCGCTGTTAGCTGGAAAAAAAAGATTCTTACTGTGACCACCTAGAAATATGACATGGCCCCCCTGGAGGCCATTGTTGTTGTTGTTTAACTAGAGATGCTGAGTTTCTTTAGCAGCCAATACCAAGTTGAACAATCCTTGCTATTATCTACACTGTAGATCTATTCTTTTCCTGTGGCTTTTCTGCCATTCCGAAAAGTGTTGACTTGAAGTCATAAGCTACAGTTTCTCCAGATTGGCTTGCATTTAAAGAATTGTCACATCTGGTACCAAGCTAGGAAAAAGAAGTACATGGCATACTGTGCATTCCTTGCCATCCAAGAGGGCTCACCAACTATGCAGAGCTGAAATACTGTACTCTGGTTCTGGGCTCTCCCAACGAATTGTCACGTCCTGCACATAGCCACTTCTCAGCTTCCCCTGCCTATCACTGGGTCCACAGTGAGATCCTTCTGCATGCAGTCAACCAAGTCAAAGCCAAAGAATTACGACTGGGGCTCAAGTGACTTCTCCAAGCTTAGTGTGTAATGCTGGGTTCTCAACATGTTTCACCACAGAGGGAATTCCTGGAAGTGTGTGGATGATTTCAAGAGTCAATGAGGATGTAATTAATCTCACAGACATAGGTTCACTTCACGTACATATATTGTAGCATTATGCATAGCTGGTGGTCATATAAGGATGACTCCAGATATGCTTCCATACATCCCTTGGGGGTCCAAATGACCCACATTGAAAACCACTGACAAGGCTCATCACTCATATCTTCTGGAGAATTACAACAGACATTTAGAACTGCAGATTGTCTTCAGATCACTACTTTTTGGAAACTATTTCTCTCTTGTCCTTTCTTCTCACTCCTTTTCATTCAGCTTATCAATTTGCTACTTTCAAATCATAGGATTCAAACATTAGTTCACATATTCTCAACTTGCGTGTACTCCATCATCATCATCATTATCGTTGTCATCATAATTATCGTCATCATCATCATCATCATCATCGTCTGTATCATCATCATCTATATCGTCGTCTTCATCATCATAAGCATTATCATCATCATCATGTTCCTTTGCGCTCGTTACAGAGCATGGAGCTATGACTGTAAATGGTCCCCTTACAGGAAGTCTGCAATTAGCAGTCACGTGCTCTCGCAGTAGTGTTTTTTTTTGTGGGCATTCGTTTTATATGATCAAGTTACCAGCTTCGTGCACAACCCTGAGCGCTTAAAACACTCTTTTTTTGTAAAATAGCAGGACACATTCATTCATAGAAGATAGGAATATTGTCGTAGATTTTTGATAGGGGAATTAAGACTTGGGTTGGTCCCTTCTGAATAGATTAGAATAAGTGATAGCAACAGTGAGAGATAATAATAGAAAAAGATTTCCACGAGTGAGATGGTAGAAATTAATAGAGTCTGTCCCTGAAATCGAGAATTTTCTCTCTTCTACAACAGATCTAGAGGAGTCAGACAGTCTATTATATATATATATATATATATATATATATATATATATATATATATATATATATATATATATATATATATATATATATATATATATATATAAATATATATATATATACCCACTCACACACACACACACATACGTGACGACAGTTAGACACACAGAAGCGGATCCCAGCTCTGCAGATTTTTTGTTTTATCCAATAGGTCCGGGGAGCGTCCTCTTCATGCGATAGTTTTCTTTTCAGATTTAAGTTAGTGTCAATTTACTCAGTTCAGGTAAGAATTAGATTTAAGCGGGCACACAGTGTCAGAATCACGAGGTTTCCTTTATTTAGGAAGATGACCGGTTGGTAAATTCTCTCAATAGATAATTATTGGTCACACCACAATTAGTCAAAATGTCGGAATGTTAATGTTTTTTTGTAATTTTTTTTGCCACAGGGCTGCATGTACATGAGAGTTTGTGAAGAAATATAATCTGGCTCAAAGGCCCAGTATAGGCATTTAGTCTTTACAACCGTTAGTGAGATTTGTACTCTGTCTATTTCTGGAGGCACACACACTGCCAGACAGGTGTTAACTTGTAAACCCACGTGGTTAAAGATAAAAATGTTTCTTCTCTCAGTTGTACTAAAACCGCTGGTAAAAGTTGGGCTGACCCAAACTGTATAATGAAGAGAAAAGTACAAAATACTTAACCATAGTATTCGCTTCGGTTTTAACTTACATTATAACTGCAAGCGTAGAGCTTGTCTTAACGTTAAAACTCCCGTGAAATAATTATGATCGTTTATAAAAAATCAGTCATCATGAATTAGAAATACCTACGTATTTCGTCAATACTCAATGATGACTCAGTGCAGTTATAAGTTAGTTACAATATACTCGGACTGGTTACTAGCAATTTAATTAAATTTTATTTACAGCTGAATGAGTTTAAGCTAGAAATAATAATTTATTCTGTTTTCCACTGTAACACGTCAACTAGAGAATATAACAGACTTATAATTTAATCCCTCTGCACAGAAATCTAACTAGTGAAAATAAAATAGGCGATTTACCACTTAAATCAGTCACAAAATACTAGATATATAATATTTACCTCAACACAGAACTACTAAGAACTATATCCAATTCGACCAACTAAATGATGCTTCTATTAACAGAGATCTTAGGAATCGAACGCTGGATGTTCCTAGTCTTGACTGCGGAGTACAGAATGAATTAAGTCTAAACTACTGGGGTTTATATCTTATGAAAAGAAATGATTTCCTAATTCTCAAAAACCCGAAATAGTTCCCGTCTTAACACCTACATAAAACTCAGACGACGGCACTGAAACTGCCAGACGCGTTTCACACTTGCAGCTACCTATGGTCCTTTCCCAGCAATGCATGTTGGTGCCTCTCACACCTAATACCGAGAAACTTAACCGTAGAAGCTTCGTGTCAGATGAAAATGCTAGACGATATGTCTGCCCTCATGTCTGTCGAGAACGAATTTCACACTATTCGGTCTACTCACGAACTTAGCTAAACAGCAATAAAAATGCGTTGCTAAATGAGAAAAGAGACAGGTGAAGGTATGAATGGGAGAGTTTTATTTTTCACAATAAGACGAATGCGAAAAAAGAAAGAGGATAAAAGAGGGATAATAAAGTAGAAGACACGGGTAGAATAAAGAAAAGATATAGAAATTTATTAATCATAAATCTCTCTGCGACAGATATGGAACCAGTCCATGTCTACGTTATGGAAATAAATTTCCTAATCCGTAGCTTTAGGGTGTCTGTTCTCTATCATCTTCCCTCTCATCTTTCCCCTCCGTCTCTATCGAACTCCTCCTCATGTCTGCTCCAACATTCTTCCTTCTCTGAAATGTCTTCCGTGTGCGCTTGAAAGAGCGTCGCCGCTTTTGACATTTTTGAAAGATTCCGTGTGATTGCAGTGGAATTTCCCTGCAACTATCGTCATCTTCGTCAGTTTTGGCGATCGTCAGGAGATGTTCGGAGGTCGGCCCCGGTGTTTCCAAGTATTTCTTTAGCAGGTTTACATGGAAAACCTTTTCCTTTCCCTTAATAGAGATCTGGTAGTTAGCCTTAGAAATCTTTTTCAGGACGGTAAACGGCCCTTGCCATCCGATGCGTAGTTTGTTGCTTGCAGTTGGCAGTAACAACAAAACTTTCTCTCCTGAATGTAGTTCTCTCTCTTTCGCGACTTTCCTGTATCGGTTAGCGCGCTTTGCGCGTGCTCGCTTAAAGTTGGTCGTTGCTAGGTCCCATCCTAGTTTCAACCTATCCTTTAAATCCGATACGTATTTACTGGCTGAGACAACTGTCTCATCAGCCTTCTGGTCTGTCAGCGACCTGAGTAAGGCTTCGAGCGGGCCCTTAATGGGTCTGCCGAATAAAAGCGTAGCTGGCGGAAATCCTGTGGACGTATGTGGGTGTTGCATACATATTTTTGAATGCACAGATTACAAATGTACGATATGTCTATTTAATATGGAAAATATATTGTTGTATTTAATTGGGTACGAAAATGCTTTCTTTTGTAAAGCCAGATAATCCATGTTTGATTCATACGTTTGGTTATATGGATAATCTCCCTTAATATTGATCGGGCGTAAGAATACTTATATTTTGGCATTCATCATTTGTCATAGCCAGAAAATAGATTGATCGTTCTTAGAATGTTTATGGCCTGAATTCATATGTATTACATATTATTAGTGCAAGTAGATTCAGTCCTATATTGTATATTTTGTATGGGTTGGCAGGACTATATTCTTTATGCCGCTCTAGCGGAGGTATTGGTTGTCTTGGCGAGTCGTGATGAGTTCCGATATTGCCGCCTACAATGGCTGGTCACGCATTTCCAGGGTTGGTCCTTTCTAGAGTGGAAAATGATTTATGAAGTGATTTCTTCAGTAGGAGATTGTGTTTCCACAAGATTATAGTGTTAGAGACTCTCCTCATGTACTGTATTATGTACTATTCGGACTCAAGGTAAATCCACTCCCTTTTGACGATCTCCTTATGGTTAGACCTAGATGAAGCAACGTATTTTCGTGCATCGTTGGTCGTTTAACTAGATATTGTTGTAGATGACGGGTTCCATCAGCGCTTATGTCTTCAAGAAGTAACCTTCTGACAAAGGGACTGTATGGTAACTCTGGAAAGTTATACTTATTCAAGTTTTGAATCAACTTTGGCTGATGATTATTCTTCTGCTGGGCGAGTGAGCGAAAGCTCATGGAAGGAGGCCATTTTTTGTATTCCTGTCATCATTATAGATCACTGTCCAGAGAACGGGTCGAGTATCTTACTATTCGGACAGTGGCATGGAGATCTCATTTATATGAAAACCCCTTATCGTGGTTTCACAGTATGATATAAACATTGAACATAAGCAACCTAAGAACTTAGCAAGGGAAAGAAGGTTCGTCCATCGAACTCTTCATTTGTTTACCGATCCGCCTTTACTGACGCGTTCAGTCAGATAAGGGATGCGGCCATAATGTATAACAACATCGAATGCTGTTTTGTACCACCCATTATATTTGAATGTTCCATGACATGGGATCTACTATTCATGCCTGAAGATTGATGTGTCAACATGTACTTATGATCTATTCGTTCTGTCCCAGTATGTGCGTCTGAATAAACTGTATGAAAAGATTAGAGCAGTCTGCATTGGTGCCTTATAGACATGAGTGAATGAGTGCTTTAGATCGGTCAAGATACGAACATTCCATCATTCGCGTTAATAACACTCTACACTCTCCATATTTACACCATCCTGCGTCGGTTGAATTGACCAAGTTAAGGGCCTGCTCCTCCTGGAGCCTTAGAAGGAAACCAGTTCCTGCATCATTGACTTCCTGCGAGTTTCCGTCCAGTGATGATCAGAGTACACTGCTCCATTCTACAACCATAATAATAACAACACGTCTTTTTAGAGTGGTGAGCCAGATTCCTGGGTCCAGCCTTCGCAGTCTTGTTATTGAGAGTCATTTACAGTTACAAGAACGTTTGTTTGACCACATCAACACCAGTAGGACAGCTATACAGTCAATGTCAGCTTGACCTGTTCTGTTCAAGCGTATACAGTATCTGGGTCAGTACTTGTTGACATTCTTCAGCGTACAGTCAGGGTTACAAAGAAATGATTGTTTGGCCTGCTCAAGAAGAATTGCAGTATTGTTGACATTCTTTCACAGGTCAGCGCTTGGTGACATTTTGTGGTACAGACATTGTCTATGTCAAGGAGACATACACAGTTGAATACTTTGAAGGCCATAAACTGTTTTGCTGTTACAGTATTGCTGACATAAAGGCGCATAGATTTCATCGGTGGATCTTCTAGTGTGCTTGAAGAAAATTGAACACTGTAATAGTTTAGAAACAAACCTATTATTTAATAAAGTTGCAAGCTATTTTATTAAAAGCTAAGCCCTCTCTGCAACACATCACATTGCCATACTATTTGATAATATTATATGCATTTATGCTATTTATGTTTACATGTTTATATGTGATATTTGTTTGTACTCTGCGGGTTGTTGTTTTGGTTGGGCGGTGTCACACAACAGAGTATCCCACGTAATAGAGGGTCTGATGTGTGCGTTTCTATAGGTGCAATTTTCTTGATTGAAAATTTGCTGCGACAGCTGTTGCTATTAGTGTTAGCTGTGAAGACTGTACTCATTGTTGTTTTTGTAATATTCCTCTGTTCTTTAGTTTGTTTTGATTTGTTTGTAATTTGTTGGTCTACCCTTTTCTATTTTTGATTTCTATACACAATTTATATTTATACACTGTGGCGTTATTAGTCTTGTTATCTTATTGCAGTTATCATCACAGATTCTGTGATCATTTTCTTTGATTTGTCCTATTTAATTTAATTTGATTTCTGCAAATGTTCTCATATGGTCTTTTCTTGTTTGTCCTTTGTGAATGTCTTTAGCTGACATATGATATATGAGGTATAGTTGAATACACTTATATTATAGTACAGACCAGTACTTTATGATCATTGATTACACTAAGAAAGTGTACAAGACCTTTGTAAGGTTTGTCTCCCACAGTGATTGGGATAGAAAATATTATTTTCCACAGGTACTCAAGTGATCATTGATTACATTAAGGAAGTATACAAGACCTTTGTAAGGCTTGTCTCCCACAGTGTTTGGGATATACAGATATTGTTTTCCACAGGTACTCAAGTTATCATTGGTTAGATTATAAACAAAATAACCATACAAGTTTTTCACTAAGACTAAGTCTATAGTATAGACTTGTCTCCCATGAAAGTGAAATAAGGTAATTTATTTACTTTTTCAGGTTTCTGATTTAATAAGACAAGATGTCTACATTAGATTACTTTATTGCACAAGGGAAATCCCTTGATAAGACTGGTAAAGAGTTAGAAGAATGGGCAACTGCTCAATTTGCTATTGCATTAAAATCAGAGGAGAAAAAAGCTGCTGCTGAGGAGAGAAAAGTTGCTGCTGAGGAGAGAAAACTTCAAATAGAAGAAAAAAAATTAGAAGCTGCTGCTGAGGAGAGAAAAGCTGCTGCTGATGCTGAACAAAAGAAATTGCAGATGCAGGTGGAAGAAAGGAGGTTTGAGGCAGAGCAAAAAAGACTAGACAGAGAAGCTGCTGCTGCTATTGAACAAAAAAGATTAGACAGAGAATCTGAACAGAAAAAACTAGACAGAGAAGCTGAAGAGAGAAAAGCAATAAGAGAACATGAGTTTGAATTAGAGAAATTGAAATTGACAAGTATGAGTAATGTTAATCAGGCATCTAGTGGTAATAGTAAACCCTTTACTTACAAAGTTAAGGTACCAACATTCAATTCTGCCAATGATGATATAACATTCTGGCTTCAGAGGTTTGAACGTGCTTGTCGGGCTCATAATGTTGATAAATCGCAATATGTTAACCAATTATCTGAGAATCTAACAGGCGATTCTCTCACTAGTCTATGTTTGGTTGAAGAGGCTGACAAGGATAATTATGATGTTATTAGGGCAGCCTTGATTAAGAAGTTTCAGTTACCAGAGGAAGGTTATCGCATGTTGTTTAAAAGAATGGTACCTGAGACGGGGGTGGAATTCTCAGAATTCATTGGGAAAATGCGTCTTACATTTCAACGATGGATTGAATTATCCAAAATAGAGAAAACATATGATGCTCTTATGGATTTGTTGCTCAGAGACAAGGTCATGTCTTCTATCAATAAACATTTCCTTGAATTTCTACACGAGCATAAGCCACAAACACTAAAACAAATGCAAGAATATTGTGACCAATACGTTACGGCACACCCGGACGTAACTCTTAGCAACACTAAGATTAAAGAGGGTATGCCGGTTGCTTCAGCAACACAATACAATCCCAAGTACCCACACAACTTTCAGGGAGCTCAAAATAAATTTGACAAAAGGGTTAATTGGCGTAATCATCAAAACCAAGGTAACCAACCAAATCAGGGTTCTTCTTCTAAATTCTGGAAACGGGTTGACAGTCCTCGATACAGGGGTGGCCATAACTATAGAAATTTCCGTAGAGGAAGTAATAATAGAAATTACCAGGGTGTTCCTTCTTGGACACAACGGGATCAATCCTACAGGGATTCTCACTATAATGAACATGATGATTATAATGATAAACATTATGACTCAAACCCAAACAGGGGTTATAACAGAGGGAATAATAATTACAGAGGCAACAATAATCGAGGTAGATCACTGTTACGCACAAATAATTACTTTTTTCCAAAGTCTTTGTATGATCGTTTTTCGTATGTATGATCATTATTTGACTGAAATGCATGTTATATATATTTTATGGTCAAAGGGACAGAACCCGATATATCGATACTGCTATTTTTTATGAGTTTACCTCCTCTTGTATAGAGACACGTTCGGTCTATAATGTCTTGAACGAAGCGTGACCATATCTCCTTATTTGGTAGTATCAGTCAACTGTTGTAGATGTTTGAAACCTTTCTTAACGCTTCTGTTCATGTCCATAAAAGGCGCGACTGTGTAAGACTTTTATCTCGAATGTTCTTAGAATCGTCTTATTGTGAACAGCGACTCAGAGATTGTCACTCTGCGCATGTCTCGACTTGGTTGTCGTTTGTTGTTCCGCCCAGGTCGGGCAGTTGAGAAATGGACTGATTAGCGAGCGGACGCGATTGCGTCTTGTGATTCTCTGAGGGAAATACATTGTCTTTGTGAGTTAATTAGCTAACTAGACTATTTCCCCGTATTATTCAAGCCTGCCTGGAGGCATATGTTCATGGTTGATTTTCCGAAATAAGGTAATTCCTCTTGTATCGAACTTTAGGCTATCATCTAGAGGTTCGTCATTTTGTCGCCTTTTTGCTCGCCTGTGTGATTCAAAATGGAGAGGTACTTTGACTAGGATTAAGTCACCGGTATCTTTATACCTGAACTAGTTATATATCTATGGGTCGCTCTAGACCAACAAGACTATTGTCTGTGTTCCAGGATTCGTTATATCAGAGATCACGTCCAAGTCAGATGGTTAGACTTAGGAAGGTTATAAAGGTCGAGCTGACCTGTAATCCATGTATGCTACTCACGTGCAGACAGTAAACGGACGTATTGTATACATCTGATCTGCTAGCATCAGGAAGGGATAATTATTATTGTCTATGAACATTAAGGATCTGCAGCGGACTACGGTTGCAGAAGTTATATGTATTATTTATCAAGCTTCGCTATGATATTTGTTTTCCATACAACTATTGAGTATTGACTTCTACATGACTGTCAGTTAACATGAGTTTGAATGCTGCATTCGTTGTGCTATGCCGATGATAACATAAGTATCATGACTGTTTTGTGGCGTGCAATAAATGGTATAAACCTAAAGCGAAGTTACCATTTTTATGACTCTACACGTCATGTTGCCTGTGGTGTACCCTGTGAACTGTTCTACTGCAACACACACAGCAACAATCTAAACCAGATAAGACACCCACATCTTGCATTGTAATACCTGGTGTCGATAGAGGTGGTAATTCGACGGCATCCTAATTCCACCCTTATCAATTCATGGTGGCCAGTGTGGGGATCAACAAACCCAGACATCATCAGCAGACTACAAGACAACATTGCAGTTGCTATTCATCACCTTTGATGAAATTTTTTTGAAAGACGCAGCAGTACTGACAGTTGTTGATATTTTGAAACTACCCGGCGCTGCTCGGCGGTATTGAAGTTTGTCTACAAATAGAAGGACAAGTACCGAGCGAATGGATTTCCTGATCTGTTGAGAAGAAGGACAAGTGCCGTAACAACTGTTCCGGTCTCAGAATTACTGTTGCAGATTCAGAAGGTCAAGTTCAGAAGCTGTTTCCTGTCAGAAGCTGTTTCCTGTTAGAAGCTCATTTCCTTCGTCATGGCAGTTTACGAGAGCAGATATGGATCAACGTTGGATCATTGTCCTAAGAATGCTAATCACATCCTGTTCTGAACTGTGCTGACGTTGTGGATACATAGAAGTTAAGTGGCCTGTTTTGTTTGTGAACTGTGCCCTTATGTTCTAACTGAGCCTTCTGTCTATCACATTTTTCGCACTCTTTATATGTTTACATGTTATATGTTATTTGGATTTGTATTTATATGTTTATATTTCTGCGGGTTTTCTCGGTTGGGCGGTGTCTTTCAGTAGATGATACCACGTCACAGAGGTTCTACTGTTAGCGTTTTCGTTAGGGACTGTGCGAATTTCCTATTGTGAAATTTGCTAGCGACAATCGTTGCTATATCTGTTTAGTTGTGACGAGTTGTGCTTTATTTTCGTTTTTTGTATATTTTTTTTTTGTTTTTCTCTTTCTTTCTGTTTTTTAGTTTCGATTTCAATTGTTTGTATTTGTAGGTCTCCTCTTTTCTATTATTCAGTTCTTCACGTAAATTTTTGTGTATATACTGTAGCGTCATTTGTTTGTCATATCTTCGCATTCTGTCATCATATTCTTTTTAGTTTCGCTGTTTATTTATTTGACTTATGCGAATGTTTTCGTATTGTTTGATCTTTGTTATTGTTTACATTGACTCTGATCTTTGTTATTGTTTACATTGACGTTGATCTTTGTTATTGTTTACATTGACTCTGATCTTTGTTATTGTTTACATTGACTTTGATCTTTGTTTTGTTTACATTGTTGGTACTTTGTTATTGTTTACATTGTCTTGTTATTGTTTGCATAGTTCTTGCATAGTTAGCTTTCACTATTGTTACATATATGCTCATGCACTATTGATCTATAGTGCACTTATCATAACTAGCTGGTGGTTTGTTGCTTATGCACTATTGTAGTGCAGTTATAATAAATAACTGATGGTTATGCACTGATTTGGGTAGTGCACTGATAATTAAGAGGTGACTTGTGATATTATTGTACAACTGATAATACAAATTGGTGTCAAGTCTTGTTTCCCACAGAGATTGGAGTGAACATAGTAATTATACAAGCACTTTATTAAGTCTTGTCGCTATTAAGATTGAAATAAGATAATTAATTATTTCAGGTTCTGTACTCACATTTTAGACATCATGTCTACATTTGAGTACTTTATTGAGCAGGGTAAAGCCCTTGGGAAGACAGGTGATAAATTAGAAGAATTTGCGACTGTTCAATATGCCAAGGCATTGAAGTCGGAGGAAAAGAAAATGAAAGAACTAACTGAACAAAAGAGAATAGATGCTGAAAATTTAAAACTGCAGATGCAGGTAGATGAAAAGAGATTACAAATGGAAGTGGAAAAACAAAAAAGAGAAGCAGAATCTCAGGAGAAGAGACTTCAGGCTGAGCTTGAAAATAAGAGACTTGAAAAAGAAGCTGAAAATAAGAGACTTGAAAAAAGAAGCTGAAAATAAGAGACTTGAAATAGAGGCTGAAAATAAAAGATTAGAAAAACAGGCTGAGGCTGAAGAAAGAAGGTTACAAAGAGAGTCTGATGAGAGAAAAGCAAAAATGGAACATGAAGAAAAACTCTTAGCTTTGGAGTTAGAAAAGTTGAAATTATCTAGTAATGCTAATGATGCTAATAAGGTATCATCTGCTAATAAGTCTAATGCTGTTGATTTCAAGCTTAATTTACCAGCATTCAATGCTTCAATTGATGATATAACATTTTATCTAGATAGATTTGAAAGTGCATGTAAGGTGCACAATATAGATAAAACATTATATGTTTATCATCTGTCCAAGATACTTAGAGGTGATGCTTTGACTTTGTTGGTAATGGTAGATGTGCCTGACAAGAACAACTATGAGGTTGTCAGGGCGGCATTGTTAAAGAAGTACCAACTTAACGAAGACGGATATCGTCTAAAATTTAAAAACATGTTACCAGAAACTGGAGTTGAATTCTCAGAATTCATCTCAGGCATACGTCTTACTTTTTTACGATGGGTTGAGCTTTCTAAGACAGAAAGTACATTTGAAGCCCTCATGGACTTACTTCTTAGAGACAAGGTTATGTCTTCTGTTAATGAAGCTTTTCTTTCTTTTCTTCATGAGCGTAAGCCTAAAAATATAAAAGAAATGGAAGAATACTGTAGCCAGTATGTTACTGCACATCCTCACATAACCATTAGCAACTCTAAGGTAAAAGAAGGTCTGCCAGTTGCTTCGGCAGCACCTTATGGCCCAAATTTTATGCGTAAATTTCAGGGTAGCCAGCAAAATTTCAATAAAAAGAGTAACCGTAATTATGCCCAGAACCATGGTAATCAATTTCAGGGAGATTCTTCTTCCCAGAACTGGAGACAACCTAATATTACACGGTATTCTATTCCCGGTAACTTTAGAAATTTTCATAAAGGTAATCGGTATAGAGGAAAATATTTTTTGCAGAGACCTCAATACCAAGATAATAGAGGTTCTCAACAGCATAGAGATGGTAATGACAGTTATGGAAACTGGAACGCAAACCAGGATAAAAATTACAGTAGGGACTTTAATGATAATTGCAGAGGCAATAATGGTCGCGGTAGATCGCAACAGAAGAGAAAAAGATATCAACAGACAAACTCTGTTCAACAAGAATCTCAGGGAGCAGATAAACAGGTTAATAATGATAAAAACCATAATACTATCGGATGCTCATCTTTTGACTTTGGTAGGGCAAATAAATGTATCCAATGCAGTACTTTATTTGATCCGAAAACCATTAGTACTTTAAGCTGTGGTCATCCTTTGCCCGCTCTTCCTGCTAATGTTGCTCATGATGGGAGAGGTTCTCTTATATTACATAAGGGGCTTGTAAATAGTAATCCAGTCTCGGTGTTGTTTGATTCTGGATGTACTACTGTCGGGGTTAGGCAATCTCTTGTAGATCCATTCTGTGCTACAGGAAAGGTCATCAAATGTGTCACATTTGGTGGCACGTTGGAAAAATATCCTACTGCCATAATACATATTGCTACTCCTTTCTTCACGGGAGAGGTCCACGCGTGTCTACTTCCAAACCCTATTGCGGACCTTATTATTGGTCGTATTCACGGAGTTAGGGAATGTACCCCACAGCAGATTGCTGTTTGGGAAGAGCAAAACATTGAAGCTACCAATACGGTGGTCACAAGAGCACATGCTCTGGATCCACCTCAAACTTCATTAACTAATAATGATGAAGTAAATGAACAAAATAGTCACTTGACTATTACACGTGACTCATTTATCAAATTGCAAGAAGAAGATCCGTCGTTACAAAAATTCTTCATTCTAGCAAAAAAAGGTGATCCTAATCAAAATACTAATAGAAAATCTTGGATTTCTATGAAGAACGGCGTACTTGTACGTATGGTACAAGACTCGACTACATCCACTCATTCACAAATTCTTGTGCCTAAGAGCATGAGGGTGCAAATATTGCAACATGCTCATGACTCGCAATGTGCTGGACATATGGGTTTTTCCCGTACAAAGTCGAGAGTTCTTGCGGCTTTCTTTTGGCCATTTGTGAGCAAGGACATACGAATGTACTGTCGCTCTTGCAAAGTATGTCAGGAGGTCAAATCTAAAGGACCACGACATGCTGCGCCTATTCAGGCTGCTGACATTCCAATTCGCCCTTTTCAAAAAATGGCAATAGATATTATCGGTCCTTTTAGAATTAAGTCGGCTAGAGGGCATCAATTTATTCTTACATGTGTCGATATGTGCACACGTTGGCCAGAGGCAATACCTCTCAAGAGCATCTCAACTGCTGATATCGCAGACGCTCTTTGGCTGATATTTTCTCGCTTGGGTTTTCCCGGAGAAATATTGTCAGACCATGGCACTCAACTGATATCAGACACTATGTCACAGGTAATGTCTATGCTACATATAAAAAGGTCTCTCAGCAGTATCTATCACCCAATGTCTAATGGGTTGGTCGAACGTTTAAATAGGACTCTAAAAACTTTACTGGGTAAAATAACTGAGGATTATCCTCAGGATTGGGACAGGGTCTTACCCGCGGCTCTCTTTGCGTATAGAGAGGTCCCCAATGAACATACGGGGTTTTCCCCTTTTGAACTTGTCTTTGGCGCGCAACCGCGCGGCCCTATGTCTTTACTTCACGATCTAATCACTGCCGATAATATTAGCGATGAGACTCAGTCTTCTTATGAGTACGTCATTGCTCTTAGGAAAAAAAATCATTGAGGCATGCAGACTAGCAACTTCGTCTTCCGAATTTGCTAAAGAAAAGGCAAGGCAGTTTGCGAATAAGAATAGATGTCTACGACAACTTTGTCCAGGTGACAAAGCTCTCGTCCTACTTCCTTCAAGGGAGAACAGACTTCTAATTGCATGGAAAGGTCCATATGCAATAGTCTCCAAAATTTCTGATGTCGACTATGTTGTCGATATTGATGGAAAGCATAAAACTTTCCACATAAATATGCTCACGGAATTTCATGAAAGACCAGACTATTTGCAGCCTATTTTCCAGGCAACGGACAATTCTCAAGTACCTCATGGTCAATACTCATCGCTGCCAGTTATACAGGATGAGGAAACTACTTTTTCTGATGTCAATCTTCCTCTTTCTATGGTCCCACTTTATCCTACGGAATCTTGGAAAAACGTGACCGTTTCTCCAAATCTTTCCGCTGAGGAACATCGACAAGTTTCTTCGATGTTGCAAACATTTCAGGATGTTCTTACAGACATCCCGGGACACACACATGTCATTGAACATGACATTGTGCTAACTGATCATAATCCTATCAGAGTCAGACCCTATCCAATACCTATCCATTTCCAGTCTCAAGTCGAGAAAGAATTGGATGAAATGATACGTTTGGAAATCATTGAACCATCCACTTCAGCATACTCTTCGTCTATGGTTATTGTTCGAAAGAAGGATAATAACATTCGCATTTGCGTAGATTATCGCAAATTGAACCAAGTTACGAAGTTCGACGCTGAACCTATGCCTTCATTAGAAGAGCTACTCAATAAACTTTCTAATTCTAGATTCTTTACCAAACTAGATTTGTCTAAAGGTTATTGGCAAGTCCCGCTAACTGAACGTGCCAAACCTTTTACAGCTTTTTCTACACCTAGGGGTTTATTCCAATGGAATTTCATGCCTTTTGGTCTTATGAACGCCCCTGCTACATTCGTACGCATGATGCGCCGAATTCTCGCATATCGTACAGATGTCATAGCATACTTAGATGATATCTGTCTATTCAGTGATTCCTGGGAAGATCACTATTTGGGTTTATACGAATTACTGTCTACTCTTCGCGAGTATAACTTGACTGCAAAACCCTCTAAAGCCTTTATAGGATTTAGTGAGATTTCTTTCCTAGGTCATCGTGTTGGTCATGGTCTTTTAAAGACAGAGGACCACAATGTTTCAAAAATACTTAACATTTCGGTCCCTAAGACAAAGAAACAAGTAAGGAGTCTATTAGGTTTGATCCAATTCTACGGAAGATTCATTCCGAATCTGTCCTCCATTATGGCACCGCTTTCTACTTTATTGAAGAAAGGGTCGCCTAATTTGATCCGCTGGTCAAAAGAATGTCAATCCTCATTGGACCAGGTTAAAGACCTATTTTCATCTCCACCTATTCTTAGGTTACCTACTATTGAGAAGACTTTTGTTCTTCGAAGTGACGCCTCGTCAACTGGGATTGGGGCAGCACTAATGCAGGAGTATTCTGATACTCTGCATCCGGTGATGTATATCTCTAGGAAATTAAATGCTGCAGAAAAGAATTACTCGGTTTTAGACCGTGAGTTATTGGCTATGGTATGGTCTATTCTGAAGTTACAAAGATTTCTTCTAGGCGCACATTTCATTGTGGAAACCGACCGGAAAGCGCTTACTGCTATTCAGAGCAAAAACTTGAAGAGCTCGAGGTCCACTCGTTATGCCATAGCTCTTCAACCATTTCATTTCTCGGTTCGAGCTATCCGTGGTTCGGATAATGTAATGGCGGACATTCTGTCCAGATGCCCACACGATTCCACATGATTCTTCTGTCATATATATATTTCCTGATATACAGTCCAATGTTATAATGACATGTTGGTAGATTTTTTTTTTTCCTCACTTTTTTGAGGGGGAATTTATAACATTGTTCCATGTAATTATCTAAGAAGGCTTAGTTAGTGATATACGGGCCAAAAGATCACTCGGCCACATTTAAATAAATTATTTTCAGGATTGTATTGAGAGATTTACCAGTTGTCTTTAAGATTTGTGTTATTGATATTTTCGCAGCACATCATTGAAGATGCGAGATTGTGTCCATTGTGGAACTTTGAGTATATCAAGTCCTGTCCTAGATTGGGAGCGGATGATGTCCACATCTTCTTCTATTGAATGTTTTATGTCAACGAAGATCAACACTTGTATTACTTATTAGTTACTGATGCATTACATAATGTAATAAAATAGTGCGGTATATTAATATATTACACCGCTATTTGCAACACATTGTATGATATCATAATAATATATTTGATTTCATATATTGGTATGAGAATAATTTGACTTTTATTATGATGTTGCCAGCATTGTGTTTTGTGTTGGTGGCAACTTCCTGGGATATATACGCGTATACTTAGATAAATTTTTCTCTAAGGACCTGGGATATGATCTCAGTTTTGCTCCAAGTGTTGAGCTATTTTGTTAGGTATATCCGCGCATCATACGTGCGTTAGGAGCCTAGATTTTTCCGGCTCCAGGATTTAAAAAAAAAAAAAAAAAAAATGTTTCATTTTTTTTTTCCCCGGGAGGGTGCGGTAATGTTACGCACAAATAATTACTTTTTTCCAAAGTCTTTGTATGATCGTTTTTCGTATGTATGATCATTATTTGACTGAAATGCATGTTATATATATTTTATGGTCAAAGGGACAGAACCCGATATATCGATACTGCTATTTTTTATGAGTTTACCTCCTCTTGTATAGAGACACGTTCGGTCTATAATGTCTTGAACGAAGCGTGACCATATCTCCTTATTTGGTAGTATCAGTCAACTGTTGTAGATGTTTGAAACCTTTCTTAACGCTTCTGTTCATGTCCATAAAAGGCGCGACTGTGTAAGACTTTTATCTCGAATGTTCTTAGAATCGTCTTATTGTGAACAGCGACTCAGAGATTGTCACTCTGCGCATGTCTCGACTTGGTTGTCGTTTGTTGTTCCGCCCAGGTCGGGCAGTTGAGAAATGGACTGATTAGCGAGCGGACGCGATTGCGTCTTGTGATTCTCTGAGGGAAATACATTGTCTTTGTGAGTTAGTTAGCTAACTAGACTATTTCCCCGTATTATTCAAGCCTGCCTGGAGGCATATGTTCATGGTTGATTTTCCGAAATAAGGTAATTCCTCTTGTATCGAACTTTAGGCTATCATCTAGAGGTTCGTCATTTTGTCGCCTTTTTGCTCGCCTGTGTGATTCAAAATGGAGAGGTACTTTGACTAGGATTAAGTCACCGGTATCTTTATACCTGAACTAGTTATATATCTATGGGTCGCTCTAGACCAACAAGACTATTGTCTGTGTTCCAGGATTCGTTATATCAGAGATCACGTCCAAGTCAGATGGTTAGACTTAGGAAGGTTATAAAGGTCGAGCTGACCTGTAATCCATGTATGCTACTCACGTGCAGACAGTAAACGGACGTATTGTATACATCTGATCTGCTAGCATCAGGAAGGGATAATTATTATTGTCTATGAACATTAAGGATCTGCAGCGGACTACGGTTGCAGAAGTTATATGTATTATTTATCAAGCTTCGCTATGATATTTGTTTTCCATACAACTATTGAGTATTGACTTCTACATGACTGTCAGTTAACATGAGTTTGAATGCTGCATTCGTTGTGCTATGCCGATGATAACATAAGTATCATGACTGTTTTGTGGCGTGCAATAAATGGTATAAACCTAAAGCGAAGTTACCATTTTTATGACTCTACACGTCATGTTGCCTGTGGTGTACCCTGTGAACTGTTCTACTGCAACACACACAGCAACAATCTAAACCAGATAAGACACCCACATCTTGCATTGTAATACCTGGTGTCGATAGAGGTGGTAATTCGACGGCATCCTAATTCCACCCTTATCAATCACAACACAAAAGACATGGTAAATCTCATTACCAGGCTAACTCTGCACAACAAGAGTTTCATAAAGCCGGTAAGCAAACCAATGATAAGAAAGACTCTAATAATGTGGGATGTTCTGCTTTCGATTTTGACAGAGCATTTCAGTGTTCCCAATGCAAAACATTATTCGAGCCAACCACAGTTTCGACTTTAAGCTGTGGTCATCCTCTTCCCGCTCTCCCTGCGTCAGTCGCGCATGATGGAAGAGGGGCTCTTAAATTAAATAATGGTTTAGTAGATGGTGCTCCGGTCTCAATTCTCTTTGATTCCGGGTGCACCACCATTGGGGTGAGGCAGTCACTTATAGGTCCTTCTCGAGCCACTGGCAAAATAATCAAATGCATAACATTTGGTGGCACATTGGAGAAGTACTCCACTGCCATTATCCACATTTCTACTCCCTTCTTTACAGGAGATGTGCACGCATGTCTTCTGCCGAATCCGATCGCTGATCTTATCGTCGGTCGCATTCATGGTGCGAAAGAATGCACTCCGCAACAAATTGCCGAGTGGGAAAGTGATAATATGCATACTGCAAATGCTGTAGTCACTAGAGCTCAAGCTCTAAACATGCCGCAATCTTCGCCTTCTGGAGATAATGATGACCAGAACCAAGGTGATCCCTTGGAGATTTCGCATGATTCCTTTATAAAACAGCAGGAAGATGATCCTACTCTAAAGAAATTCTTTACTCTAGCAAAAGAAGGTGATCCGAATAAGGACACGAATCGTAAATCTTGGATTACGATGAAGAATGGGGTACTTGTACGTATGGTACAAGACTCCGCTAAGTCCATTCATTCTCAAATTCTTGTGCCCAAAAATATGAGAGTTAAAATCTTACAGCACGCTCATGATTCTCAGTGTGCTGGGCATATGGGTTTTTCCCGTACTAAATCTAGAGTTCTTGCGTCTTTCTTTTGGCCGTTTGTGAACAAGGACATACAGATCTATTGTCGATCCTGTATATTGGATACCATGTCTCAAGTGATGTGTACTCTTAAGATAAAAAGTTCTCTGAGTAGTATTTATCATCCTATGTCCAATGGCATGGTAGAGCGTCTTAATAGAACTCTGAAAAACCTATTAGGTAAGATAACTGAGGATCATCCTCAGGATTGGGACAGGGTTTTACCCGCGGCTCTCTTTGCATACAGAGAGGTCGCCAATGAACATACAGGATTTTCTCCCTTTGAACTTGTCTTTGGCGCGAAACCGCGAGGTCCTATGTCTCTACTTCATGATCTCATAACTGCTGATAATATTGTCGATGACACAAAATCCTCTTATGAATATGTCATTGCACTTAGACACAAGATTATTGAAGCATGCAAATTGGCAACTGCTTCTTCTGAATTTGCGAAACAGAAGGCAAGGCAATTTGCCAATAAGACCAGACGCTTGCGAAAACTCTGTCCAGGTGACAAAGTATTGGTCCTGCTACCTTGTAGAGAGAACAGACTCCTTATTTCTTGGAAAGGTCCGTACGATGTAATATCAAAAGTTTCCGATGTCGACTATATTGTCGATACTGATGGGAAGCATAAGACCTTCCACATCAACATGTTCACGGAATTCCACGAACGTCCGGATTATTTACAACCTGTTTTCCAGGCAACGGACGATTCACCAGTCCCACATGGACATTACTCATCACTGTCAGTAATACAGGATGAGGAAACGAGTTTCTCAGATGTGAATCTCCTTTTTCCAATGATTCCGCTTCATTCTAATGAGTCATGGAAAGATGTTGCGATTTCTCCCGAATTATCTCCAGGAGAACAGAAACAAGTTTCTGCTATGTTACAACAATTTCAGGATGTCCTTACTGACATTCCTGGTCGAACTAATGTCATTGAACACGACATTATTCTTACTGACCATAATCCTATAAGAGTCAGACCGTATCCTATCCCGATACATTTTCAAGCACAGGTAGAAAAAGAGTTGGATGAAATGATAGAGTTGGAAATAATTGAACCATCCACATCAGCATATTCTTCACCGATGGTTATCGTGCGAAAAAAAGACAACAACATACGTCTTTGCGTTGATTATCGCAAATTGAACCAAGTGACGAAATTTGATGCTGAACCTATGCCTTTACTTGAAGAGCTACTTACTAGACTATCGAACTCTCATTTCTTTACTAAACTCGATTTGTCTAAGGGATATTGGCAAGTTCCACTATCCGAACACGCCAAACCGTTTACTGCTTTTTCGACGCCTTGAGGTCTATTCCAATGGAATTTCATGCCTTTCGGCCTTATGAACGCCCCTGCAACATTCGTACGCATGATGCGTCGAATCCTATCTCATCGCTCAGATGTCATTGCATATCTTGATGACATCTGTCTTTTCAGTGATACTTGGAACGATCACTATAATGGGATAAATGAACTATTGTCTATCTTACGCGAGCATAACCTGACAGCGAAACCATCTAAAGCATTTATTGGTTTTAGCGAAATATCTTTCTTAGGTCACCGGGTTGGTCATGGTTTTCTAAAAACAGAAGACCATAATACAAGTAAGATACTTAACATTTCTATGCCTAAGACTAAAAAGCAAGTGCGAAGTCTCTTAGGTCTCATACAATTTTATGGACGATTCATTCCGAATCTGTCCTCAATTATGTCACCTCTTTCTTCTTTGTTAAAGAAAGGGTCTCCTAATATAGTCAATTGGACTCAAGAATGTCAATCCTTTTTGAATAAGGTTAAAACGATGTTTTCTACTTCACCTATCTTGGTGTTACCTACTAAAGATAAGACATTTATTCTTCGTAGTGACGCTTCATCCACTGGGATTGGAGCGGCACTAATGCAAGAGTACTCTGGAACTCTGCATCCAGTGATGTATATTTCTCGAAAACTTAATGCCGCAGAGAGAAATTACTCGGTCCTAGACCGTGAATTATTGGCTATGGTTTGGTCAATCCTTAAACTTCAAAGATTTCTTCTTGGCGCGCATTTTATTGTGGAGACTGACCAGAAAGCTCTTACAGCTATTCAGACTAAAAATCTGAAGAGCGCGAGATCAACGCGATACGCGATTGCTCTTCAGCCTTTTCATTTTTCGGTGCGAGCTATTCGTGGTCTAACATGTCTGACTTTACTACAGTTTTTCCTATGTTAAAGTATTTACTTATATGTAATATATCATACATTGTCTGTATCACTACTTAGCGGTGCATTGATGTATATTCACCGCAGGTTTTTGATATTTTTTTTCTTCTTATTTGGTGATCATAATGTTAAGATACCTAAGATGAACTATTGTACAAATTGTGGCATTGCCAGTATTGTGTTATGCGTTGGTGACACCTCTCTGGAGATATTTTTACTCAGAGAAAAATTTTCTCTGAATCCTGAGATAGATTCTCATTGGTCGTGCTATATGACGACTTTGCCTTACATTAGGCGTTACATTTGTTTGGAATGCTTATCATCTGCGCATTGTTATTCGTGCGTTGTGAGCCTATTGTATGTTGCTCCTGGATGTATTTCAAAAAAAAAAAAAGTACCATTTTTTTTTCCCGGTGGGGGGCGGGGGGGGGGGTGTGGTAATCTGTTGCATACATATTTTTGAATGCACAGATTACAAATGTACGATATGTCTATTTAATATGGAAAATATATTGTTGTATTTAATTGGGTACGAAAATGCTTTCTTTTGTAAAGCCAGATAATCCATGTTTGATTCATACGTTTGATTATATGGATAATCTCCCTTAATATTAATCGGGCGTAAGAATACTTATATTTTGGCATTCATCATTTGTCATAGCCAGAAAATAGATTGATCGTTCTTAGAATGTTTATGGCCTGAATTCATATGTATTACATATTATTAGTGGAAGTAGATTCAGTCCTATATTGTATATTTTGTATGGGTAGGCAGGACTATATTCTTTATGCCGCTCTAGCGGAGGTACTGGTTGTCTTGGCGAGTCGTGATGAGTTCCGATATTGCCGCCTACAATGGCTGGTCACGCATTTCCAGGGTTGGTCCTTTCTAGAGTGGAAAATGATTTATGAAGTGATTTCTTCAGTAGGAGATTGTGTTTCTACAAGATTATAGTGTTAGAGACTTTCCTCATGTACTGTATTATGTACTATTCGGACTCAAGGTAAATCCACTCCCTTTTGACGATCTCCTTATGGTTAGACCTAGATGAAGCAACGTATTTTCGTGCATCGTTGGTCGTTTAACTAGATATTGTTGTAGATGACAGGTTCCATCAGCGCTTATGTCTTCAAGAAGTAACCTTCTGACAAAGGGACTGTATGGTAACTCTGGAAAGTTATACTTATTCAAGTTTTGAATCAACTTTGGCTGATGATTATTCTTCTGCTGGGCGAGTGAGCAAAAGCTCATGGAAGGAGGCCATTTTTTGTATTTCTGTCATCATTATAGATCACTGTCCAGAGAACGGGTCGAGTATCTTACTATTCGGACAGTGGCATGGAGATCTCATTTATATGAAAACCCCTTATCGTGGTTTCACAGTATGATATAAACATTGAACATAAGCAACCTAAGAACTTAGCAAGGGAAAGAAGGTTCGTCCATCGAACTCTTCATTTGTTTACCGATCCGCCTTTACTGACGCGTTCAGTCAGATAAGGGATTCGGCAATAATGTATAACAACATCGAATGCTGTTTTGTACCACCCATTATATTTGAATGTTACATGACATGGGATCTACTATTCATGCTTGAAGATTGATGTGTCAACATGTACTTATGATCTATTCGTTCTGTCCCAGTATGTGCGTCTGAATAACCTGTATGAAAAGATTCCAGCAGTCTGCATTGGTGCCTTATAGACATGAGTGAATGAGTGCTTTAGATCAGTCAAGATACGAACATTCCATCATTCGCGTTAATATCACTCTACACTCTCACTCCATATTTACACCATCCTGCGTCGGTTGAATTGACCAAGTTAAGGGCCTGCTCCTCCTGGAGCCTTAGAAGGAAACCAGTTCCTGCATCATTGACTTCCTGCGAGTTTCCGTCCAGTGATGATCAGAGTACACTGCTCCATTCTACAACCTTAATAATAACAACACGTCTTTTTACAGTGGGGTTTCTCTGTAGCCAAATAGAGCTGCAGGGATAGAAAGATCCCAATCGTCAGGTTTCACTTGTGCCAGTTTACTTAGCATCATGTTGAGGTTTCCGTTAACACCTTCTACTAACCCACTTCTGGCCAGAGTGTAAGGCTTAGTTTAGATGTGCTGGTCCCTCAAGATCTTAACGATCTCATCCATCAACAGGTTTCGGTATGGGGATCCGTTATCCGTCAACACTTGTTGAGGGAATCCCAACCGAGTAAAAATCTGCACGAGGGCTTCTGCGACATGCTTCGAATCTGTGCATGTTAGCGGGATAGCTTCTGCCCACATAGTGCATGTGTCGACTAAGGTGAGGATGAACCTGTTCCTTCTTTTAGTCCTTTCTAAGGGTCCTAAAATGTCGATCACTACCCGTTCAAATGGTGTTCCCATTATTGGCATTTCACCCATGTGGACTGGGGGCATCCGTTGCTTGGGTGGCACACGTTGGCACTGGGCACAGGATTTCACATATCTGATAATATCAGTATTCATTCCTGGCCATTAATAATGAGTCGATATACGTTGGTTTGTGGCGTTCTGTTTCATATGTCCGCTGAAGGGAAGAGAGTGCCTCATTTCTAGGATTTGGCTTCTGTACTGTTTTGGTACTAGGAACTGGTTGTAACCTTGGTCAGGCTTGCCCGTTCTGCGATAAAGTACGCCATCCTTAGAAAAAATGTCCCCGTGCTGTCTGGGTTCCTTAGCCATGGGCAGTTTCCTAAAGCACGGTTCCAAAGTAGGGTCCTTTTGTTGCGCCACTTTAAGTTCCATTGGTAACAAATTTTGCGCAGGCTCCCGTTCCTTCTTGGTTTGCCCTCTTGTAGTTACTGCTGCCACAATTGGCTCTTCCGGTTTCCCAATAGACACATATCTACCGCCAAGTATGACTGGGTAGATGGGGTCATCCATAACAGCCGCTTTGATCACACCTCTGACAAATCATGGTGGATCTCCACCAATTCGATGGGAAGTGCTGTAGGTGCCTCACTCTTAGAAACTCCACAAAATTGGACGGTTTCTCCTGTCTCTTGACCGGGTTAGACCAGGTGCCTGGCGACAATGCAATCATAAGAAAGCCCCGTGTCAAATAAACAAAAGTTGAAGAACCGTTCAATATGACAGTACCTCGCGTTGAGGGTCTCTCCCCCACTTCAGGTTGAGAATCACTGACATTAATTCTACCTTGCGAGACTGTTACCAAGAATCCGATGCGTTTAGGTTCGGTATGCTCGCTCTGATCATATGGCCCGTGCTCAGGGGTTTTCCCTTTGCCACCTTGTTCTTTCTGGCTGCGCTGCCATGTAGGGCGGTTGGGTTGATCAGACTGTTTGTTGTTGTTGGGGTACTTGTGTGTGTAGATCTTAGACTTGTCAGGAGGGGGGTTTTGAGATCCAGTTTCTCTGTGGTTATTTTGGTTAGAAGCATGAGAAGCATGAGAAGATTGGTCTAGATTATTCTTTCGAAAAGGCTCTTCTGTCGGTTTACGTTTTGTGGCCGGTAGTTCGGCCGGCGCATTATGATATCGTTCAGACTTTTCCAAGATGTCTTCAAGCTTTTCTGCACCCTGCTCAGCTAAAAATCTCCGGGTGTCAGCAGACAAAGTGTTCCTTATCTGTTCGCATATAACGAACTCCTCAAGCCTTTCATAGGTAGAGGCGAGCTGAGAAAGCTCCAGACACTTTGTCAAATATCCCTTTAAACGAGGCGAGAACTGCTGAAAAGTTTCAGAGTTCTCCTTTCTGTTGTTGCGGAAGAGTTGCAAAAATTTGCGAGCGTTCATTTCAAAACGCTTAAGCAAAGCTTTCTTCAACATGTCGTAAATGTCTTGTTGGTTGCTTTCCAGTTTAGAGTAAACATCATACGCAGACCCTTTTAGGGCCTGGGAAAGTTTCATACACCAACGCAACCTCTCTAAACCGTAAAGAATTGCTATTTTCTCAAATTTTTCTAACCATGTGTCAATCTTCTCGTTAGGACAAGGGAAAGAGTCCAGAGCAAAAGACATTGCGTTGAGTTGAAGAGATTGAGTGTTAGATTGATCAGGAAGAATGAGGAGAAGACTCTCCATTGCTGTAGGTAGAGGCAGCACCACGGCTTTGAACCTCTAGAGCTTTAAGCGCCAGCTCATGTTGTCTCTCCTTCTCTCTTTCTTCATGCTGTCTCTCCTTCTCTCTTTCCTCATGATGTCTCTCCTTCTCTCTTTCCTCATGCTGTCTCTCCTTCTCTCTTTCGTTCGCCCTGCGAATTTCCATTTCCTCATCCACCTTCTTCTGCTCTCTAGCTTCGGCTGCTTTCCTCTCCGCCGCTTTTTCCTTCTGCTCCGCATCATATCTGTCAAGTTCTTCGTTGACAAACGCTTTCGTTTCTTCTCCTTGTAATTCCTCTTCCTTTGCTTCCTGTCTGAGCATCTGCCTAAGTTTCTCCCTCTCTGCCATTGCAAATAGGTGACTGAGACTAGTCAGAAGGAAGTAAGAAAAAGGATGCACTGGTTCTCTACCACTTACGAGAAAATACAAACAAAAAGATGATATATTTTAACTGGGATACCTCCTCCTAAATAGTTATCTAACTATCGCTGCAGCTTATCGGCAATAAAAGCTCTAACTGCAAGCGACTAAGCCAAATAAATGGTAGTTAAGATTAATCACTAACAAAAATAAGTTGCTACAGTGGAAACAAAACAATTATTGTAAAAATTTTAAGGAGAATAAAAAATCCCTTAATTTTTAAATCCATTACAAGTTTACCCCTGAAGACAGTTAGGGTAAGGGAGGCAATTAACAGGATGAATAGTCCGAACGCGCTCCTTAACTTAGTTCAAACACCTTTCTGCTTCACTACCCTGTGATTGTTTTTACAATCACAAAATCTACCAGCGGTTTAGTATTACAAAATCAACATATAACATATCTTCCGACAAAATTCAACATGCAAATAAAAATGCATAATACTCAACAATGCTGTGGAAAAACAATACTATTCGTGTGGTCAGCAAGCCCATACACAGATCGATTGTCTAGGGGAAAAATTATTTTAAAAGATATAAAACTCACAAGACATCACACTCTTACTCTATATCAGAATAAAGAAAATTAATCCTGCAGACGAGCTGATATTCGTATTTGCTCAGGACTAGAGTTCAATTCCCGGAAAACGAGCCACCATTTTGTCAAAGATTTTTGATAGGGGAATTAGGACTTAGGTTGGTCCCTTCTGAATAGATTAGAATAAGTGATAGCAACAGTGAATAATAGAAATAGTAGAAATAGATTTCCACGAATGAGATGGTAGAAATTAATAGAGTCTGTCCCTGAAATCGAGAATTTTCTCTCTTTCAGCCTATCTTCTACAACAGATCTAGAGGAGTCAGACAGTCTATTATAATATATATATATATATATATATATATATATATATATATATATATATATATATATATATATATATATATATATATATATATATATATCTCCACTCACATACACACACATATACGTGACGACAGTTAGACACACAGGCGTGGAAAAACTATAACAATGGAATATAGATATGTTGGAACGAACTGACCGACACGCTTGAATGAAGTGTATGTAAATTTATTAACATAAGGAAAATTTACCACAACCCACAAATGTTAATATCAAGCATAGAAAATACATATAAGATAATGAATTACTACAAGTATAATAGACCCATAGGTGTAATCTTTTCCCTCGATGTTTAGCCCACGATCCTGTTAGAAGAAAAGAGATAGCCCCAAAGAGTCACGGATATATACACTATAGTCTCAGATTTCCCTCTAAAGTTGAGAAACAGAATGTATACCCTAATCTATCCTAAGAGAGGAAAACCCGCATTTAGCAACAATTTGCATAAATGAAGTAACAAAAAACTGTTTGTGCACAAATCATATTATAAAAGAATCAATCAGTCTGCTTTCACTCTGTTCTTTCAGCAGGGGCCTTTTTCTCGCCACAGGGCTGCATGTACAAGAGAGTTTGTGAAGAAAAATAATCTGGCTCAAAGGCCCAGTATAGGCATTTAGTCTTTACAACCGTTAGTGAGATTTGTACTCTGTCTATTTCTGGAGGCATACACACTGCCAGACAGGTGTTAACGTGTAAACCCACGTGGTTAAAGATAAAAATGTTTCTTCTCTCAGTTGTACTAAAACCGCTGGTAAAAGTTGGGCTGACCCAAACTGTATAAGGAAGAGAAAAGTACAAAATACTTAACCATAGTATTCGCTTCGGTTTTAACTTACATTATAACTGCAAACGTAGAGCTTTTCATAACCTTAAAACTTCCGTGAAATAATTATGATCGTTTAAAAAAAATCAGTCATCATGAATTAGAAATACCTACGTATTTCGTCAATACTCAATGATGACTCAGTGCAGTTATAAGTTAGCTACAATATACTCGGACTGGTTACTAGCAATTTAATTAAATTTTATTTACAGCTGAATGAGTATAAGCTAGAAATAATAATTTATTCAGCTTTCCACTGTAACACGTCAACTAGAGAATATAACAGACTTATAATTTAATCCCTCTGCACAGAAATCTAACTAGTGAAAATAAAATAGGCGATTTACCACTTAAATGTCAAAATGCATTCTAACAATAAGTATTTTGACTTTGAAAAAGGTATGGTACGGAGAGATTTTATAAAACTCGAGAAAATATGTCTAATTAGACCTAGTTTCTTCCATAGCAACCAAGCTTGCACCCCTACGTATTATACATCATTGGATTCGGCTCATTGCTTCTAAATTGTAAAGGAAAGTGTTCAATGTTTGCTTACATCATTATTTTAAGTGTTATTAATTGTGACATTTTATGAAAATAGCTTTCCTCTCTCTACTTATTTATCTACACTTTCCTTTCACCTAGCCTTCGCCTACGCCTGTTGATTAACCCTAAACCTCCTATTACTCTGAATAGATCTGTTTCTCTTTCTCATTAGAACGCATTTTAATGCTGTTCGCTATATTTCCTTTGATGCGAGTTTACCAGAGACCGATTAGCTAACGTGAGCTGTATTATTTTACACCAGCGATCGAAGATCGTCGTAATGGGATCAGACAGCGATCAAGGTGGAGATAATTGTGAAACCAAGATAGACAAAAGTTTTATTACTCCCCTTGTAAACTGGTTGCTAGAAAGTAATTAAACCACGGTGAGAACGAGCAGATCAAAAGACCTTGCTCGCTAGAAGACGAGCAGAGACGAAGGAAACTCACACTGATTAGCGAATTGCCGATGCCTGATCTAAGAATGAATAGGGTTCTGGTTTTCGGCTTTTAATGTGAGTAAGATCTTTGATTTGAAAATTCGAACGTAGAATTCACCTTAGGTGCAAACATCTGGCAGTTAGTCTGGTTCTTTTCGGTCAATAGTGTAATAATCTCTTTGATTTAAGAGATATATATATACTAGAGCCTTCTAACTTAAATTCATCCAGTACTTCATAGACTCAGAAGACATCTAGCTCGATTCTAGAACCCTTTGTATTAAGTGAAGTTCTTAGTTTTTCGTTGGAGAATAGTCTTAGTAGTTTGTGTGAAGGTAATATATCTACTAGTAGTTTGAGTGATTTAAGTGATTAAATCGTCAATGATAATGTTACAGTGGATAGCAGAACTAAATAATAATTTCTAGCTAAACTCTTCCAGCTATAATATAAATTTTATTAATTGCTAGTAACCAGTCAGAGAACATTTTAACCTACTAGGTAAATGCACTGATTCATCATGAGTATTGACGAGATATGTTTTATTTCTAATTCATGATGATTGATTTTTTTAAATGACTAGAATAAATTTTACCGGAGTTTTTAAACGATAAGACAAGCTCTAAGCTTGTAGTTTATAATTTAAAGTTAAATAATCTAACTCGTGAAAATCTATTTTCTTTACATTACCTCTCACTGAGCTATCATCTGTTCTATTCTATACAGAAGGGACCAATCTATGCCTTAATTCCCCTATCAAAAATCTACGACAAATGTGTGCTCGTCCGAAGGATTTTGAACTTAGAATAGGAAAACGAGACGACAAATGTGGGCTCGTTTTCCGGGAATTGAACTCAAATCCCGAGCAAGAAAGACAGAAAATTTCTCGTTTACCGGGATTTTGATCTGTTAATCTTTATAGACTAGTTAGAGAAAGAGTGTGGTTGTCTCGTGGCGTAATATATCTTTAAAAATAATTATCCCCTAGACAAACGATCTGTTTATTGGCTTGCTGACCACACAAATATAGCTATTGTTTTTCCGCAGCATTGTTAGATTATATATACAATTGATTTACAGGGTGATCTTTGTCAGAGTATGTTATGTATTGATGCTGTATACAAAGCCGCTGGTAGTGTGATTGTCTAACAATCACAGGGTTTTAATTTTTAAGCAGAAGGTGTTTTGCGCTAAGCTAAGGAGCGCGTTAGACTATTTATTCCAGTAAATTGCGTACCTTACACTAACTGACTTCAGGGTGACTTGATAGTGGACTTAAATATTAAGGATTTTTTTTTTCTACGTTAAAACTTTTGCCAGGATAAATTTTTTTTTGGTTTCCACTGTAATACTCAGTTTTTTTGTCAGTGATTAGTCTGTACTACCCTTTATTTGGCGTAGTCGTCTGCATTAGGAGCTTTAATTGCCATTAATAGCAGCGATAGTTTAAATACTGATATGGAGACTTGCCTGTACATGGAAGGCATATCAGTTTAAATAACACTCAGCTATGTAGAGTTCTTGTTGAAAGTAGGACACGGAGACTTGCGTGTATAAAGGAAATAGCAGTTTGAATAACACTCAGCTATGTACATTTTTGTTGAAAGTTGGACACGGAGACTTGCCTGTACAGGGATGGAATATCAGTTTGAATAACACTCAGCTATGTAGAGTTGTTGTTGAAAATAGGACACGGAGACTTGCCTGTACAGAGGGAATATCAGTTTGAAAAACAGTCTGCTATGTAGATTTGTTGTTGAAAGTTGGACACGAAGACTTGTCTGTACAGGGAGGGAATATCAGTTTGAATAACAGTCAGCTATGTAGATTTGTTGTTGAAAGTAGGACACGGAGACTTGCCTGTACAGGGAGGGAATATCAGTTTGAATAACACTCAGCTTTGTAGATTTGTTGTTGAAAGTAAGACACGGAGACTTGCCTGTACTGAAGGAATATCAGTTTGAATAACACTCAGCTTTGTAGAGTTGTTGTTGAAAGTTGGACACGGAGACTTGCCTGTACACGGACGGAATATCAGTTTGAATAACAATCAGCTATGTAGAGTAGTTGTTGAAAGTTGGACATGGAGACTTGCCTTTACAGGGAGGGAATGTCAGTTCAAATAACACTCAGCGGTGTAGAGTTGTTGTTGAAAGTAGGACACGGAGACTTGCCTGTACAGGGAGGGAATATCAATTTGAATAACACTCAGCTTTGTAGAGTTGTTGTTGAAAGTTTGACACGGAGACTTGCCTGTACACGGACGGAATATCAGTTTGAATAACACTTAGCTATGTAGAGTTGTTGTTGAAAGTAGGACACGGAGACTTGCCTGTACAGAGGGAATATCAGTTTGAATAACAGTGTGCTACGTAGATTTGTTGTTGAAAGTTGGACACGGAGACTAGCCTGTACAGGAAAAGAATATCAGTTTGAATAACACTCAGCTATGTAGAGTTGTTGTTGAAAGTAGGACACGGAGACTTGTCTGTCCAGGGAGGGGATATCAGTGTGAATAACAGTCAGCTATGTTGATTTGTTGTTGAAAGTTGGACACGGAGACTTGCCTGTACATGGAGGGAATATCAGTTTGAATAATACTCATGTAGTGATGTTGTTGAAAGTTGGACATGGAGACTTGCCTGTACATGAAGGGAATATCAGTGTGAATAACACTCAGCTATGTAGAGTTGTTGTTGAAAGTTGGACACATGTAGTACGATTTATGTACATTTTACAATAATTGTGTTAGGGAAGATAACGTTTTTTTTCTATTCAAGGGAAACAATTTAATTAATAAACTTGTAAAATATTTAAAGTAAGTTTTTTTGTTTTTGTTTTAAAACCGATTCAATACTGCCTAATTATAACAAACTTGTATAAGACTAAAAGAGCTTAATTAAATTATTTAGACAGACTGGCTTTTTTATGTAACGTCTTGATTTTTTAATTGTAGTTGTTATTAAACAGTTTAAGGATTTTTACATAATAGAACTTGTGAAGAGCAAATACTTATGTGCTCTGTATCCTTTTAATGACAATGTAGTTGCATCTATACTTGCCGAAAATAAACAGTCCCTAATCGCATAAATCTCTTGAGCAGGCTTTATTACAAAACATCCCAGAGCATGGAACTAGACCAGAGCACATATTATTCAACAAGAAACACAGCAATAGCAGATAAGAGCAAACATAAGAAAGTCTCTGTTTGGATGTACAAGGACTTGACTTACGTGTTTTTGGTAATTTGTACGAGTGCCTCCAATATACCAAGAGAGGTTTAAACCGTCAGATATTAACTTCATTGCTTCACAGACGTTGTGCTTTTCTAACATGAAGAAGCTGATTCTCGACTTACATAATTAAGTTGTGGTCAACATTATAAAAAGCGAGACACATGGTTTCATACAAGCAGATTTTCATATTCAGTTACGTACTGTTAGGTAGCAAGATCTGTTGGGACTGGAGTGAAAGGTCAACATCCTTGAACAAATCGGTGTCAGTGTGTGTTTCTCGATTATAATATTTAATGTGTGAGAAAAGTAAACGTTCTGTGCTGACACGTGTGGTAGTCTATGTGTATGATTACTGTACCAGCAGATCACACAGTCACGTATGGAACAATCAACTAATCTTCTTCTTCTTTGATTCTTAGCCGCATACCGTCAAAGCAGTCAGTGACCATCACGCCTGGTGGCGTCTTGTAGGGCAACAACAAATTTATTCCACTTTGCTCGGTCTGTGGCCGTCCTTTGTACAGTGCCCCAACTCTGGTTCATTCTTTGCATCTCAGCCTCCACGGTCCTCCGCCAAGTTGTCTTTGGTCGGCCTCTCTATCGTTTTCCTTCAGGGGTCCATAGCATAGCTGTTCTTGTGATGGCATCGGGGTCTTTTCTGAGGACATGACCAACCCAGCTCTAGCGTCTGCCAGCTATGATGGTGTGCATGTCCTCTTGCGTGCTCCGAGTAAGCAGTCTTGGTTGGTGATGGTATTCGGCCAAAACATTCGGTTGATTTTTCGTAGGCATGTTGTGTGAAAAGAGGACAATTTCGACATTTCCTTCTCTGTAACTCTCCAGCATTCCTCACCATAGAGAAGCACAGAAAGCACACAGCTCTGATATAATCTTAATTTTGTGCTTGTTCTGTACTGAGAGGACTTCCAGATATTGTTTAGACTAAAAAAAATGGCTGTTCTTGCTTTGTTCATTCTATTGTTGATGTCTTTACTTGCTCCGACGTCTGGGGTTACTATGCATCCTTGGTATGTGAAGGTGTATGTCTGTTCCAGTTGCTAATTCCTTACTGATATGGTCTCAGGGTTGCTCACATTGAGCGTCATGACCTCTGACTTCTTTAGATTGATGTTCAAGCCCACCTGCTGGCTATACTTATTAAGTCTTTCCGTTTGTTTTCCTGGATGTGTTAATGCGAATGTGCTAGAGTGCAATGCATTCTGCATATTCCAGATCTTTCAATGTAGAAACAGTAGTCCATCTTATTCCTCTTGGACTACCCTCTGTTGTCTGGCGCATCACCCAGTCTATGACTGTTAAAAATAGAGTGGTTGATAAGGGGCATGCTTGTCGTACTCCCGTCTTCACCTCAAAAGTTATGTTGCTCTGCCCAACGCTACACGTAAAGTTGGCATAGAGGCTTTTTGTGATTGACACTATGCAGCTTGGAATTCCATACGCCCTCAGTATTTTCCATAAATTGTCCCTATTTATACTGTCAAAAGCCTTTTCAAAATCAACAAAATTAATGTACAGCTGTCTTTGCCATTCTGAGCACTGCTCTATAATGTTCCTGAGAGTAAATGTATGATCTACACATCTTCTGTTCTTTCTAAATCCTGCTTGTTCTTTCCTCAGTTTGAAATTCTCTGTATAATTATCCTGCCTAGTATTTTGCTGGGGAACTGAGAGAAGAGAGTGATTCCTCTCCAATTATTGCAGTCTGCAAGATCTCCCTTCTTGGGCAATTTGATAATTATTCCGTTGTTCCACTCTGTTGGTGTTGTCCCTGTTTTCCAGACTTGCACAAATAGTGGTTCTAATAGTTCTGCTGCTAGCTCAGGGTCTGTCTTAAATAGCCCTGCATTTAAGGGGAGGAGCTGCAGTCATTTTTTGGTCGAAATTAAAAAAATTAAGAATTTGGGATTAGTCCATTTTCTGATACTTTAGCATCTCCTGAATCTAAATATAACAGAATTAAATGTCAAAATGCACTCTAACAATATGTATTTTGACTGAAAAAGGTATGGTACAGAGAGATTTTCTCAAACTCGAGAAAATATGTCTAATTGGACCTTGTTTGGGACCTCAGACGCATCAACAGTGAGAAATGCAGTTAGCGACCCATAGCTAGACTGCTTGCGTCAGGGTCAGCGAACCTGAGCTGACCAAGACCCTACTCCACCTCCAAGTGGTGGTCCTGGAAACAGGCTGCATCACTGCTGTCTGGCTGAGTGAGTAGGGATCGAAGAGGGAAGGCTAACCCGGTCCCAAAAATGCTGTGCTGAAGTCGGATGTGTCGGCCGAAAGGCGCAAATATCGCAGCTTCGCTGTAAATGGACACAACGCAACCAACGTCCTTTTCAGGACGAACGAAGAAGAAGAAGAAGAAGGACCTTGTTTCTTCCATAGCAACCAAGCCTGCACACCTACGTATTATACATCATTGGATTCGCCTAGATCTGGGCAACCCTGTGATGTAGTTCATTTATTTCGGTAACAAAATTATACCTGCCAGATCGAGAATTTCTAGGTCGCGTTTTTTACCGATTACTTCTATATATGGAAATCGTCGGACATTCGCTGACATCGGCTTTTTCCGCTCACTATTCTAAACCGTTCGTTGGCTGCGTGAATCCACGTGACTTGTAACCGCCGTGTTGCTTAAGTACAGTCAGCTCAGATTAAACAAAGTATATACAGATAATCTCGGTGTGTAATTCTCGTCAAATATAGAGATCTACACAGTCCTACAATATTGTGACCGTTGGGATCAACAGTTGGTAGTCTCTGCTACCACAAGATCTGTAAAGTGAGTTCGTCTATTACTCCTTGAGTCATACACTGACAGCGTATTTCTTCAGGACTTCACAATCCAACTAGAAAGCACTTTCAACATTATAAAGCCACTTTCCAGAACGACTGGAACGCATTCAAAACGAAGGGGTGCGAATAGTCTTGGGCTGTACGCAAGATACCTCCATTGTGATGATGCGGCACATGCTTGAATTGCTGTAAATTAGATCCAGATATACGATCGCCCAGGTAAAAGCGTATATGCGAGTAATCACAGACTAAAAGCACCCCCTGCATGGGAACATCGCTGACATCAAAGGAGCAGGAATAAAGCGGGAGATGTCGTGGATAACTCAGGCAGAGGAGACTATTAGATTGGTGACCACAGTTGAAATATATTCAAGGGAGACGAGTGGAGTAAGTCAGATGATAGCTGGATGAACTACCAGCAAGTCATCACCAGCCTCGGTAGAGAGTACTGAACTTGGGCCAATGGGAGAGCAGGAAATTGATCAGCATATAAATTCTTATGCTGTCGATGATGATGCCATTGTGTCCAATGATGGGTCTGTAATCCATGGTAAAAAATCAGGGTGGGGCTTCTCAGCTAGAGTCGAGGTCAGAACCGTCGCTGAACATAGCGGGGCTTACATGATAACCACCCCCAGCATGATAATGGAGGTAGAGGCAGTTACTGCTGCCTTAAGATGGCTGTCTGAGACTTTATTAACAAAAGCAGTTATTGTAACAGACTTACAATCCATGCTTCGATAGGTTTAAAATGGATGGCTCCGACATGAATGGATAACCTCAATAGAAGCATCGAATCTTCAAGAACTGATATGGATCTACTGTCCTGGTCATGCAGGGCTATGCGGCAATGAGAGAGCTAACAGACTAGCTTCAGGAGCAATCATAGGCGGTGAATTGAACATGGATAATAGAGAAATACTGAAGGAAATTCATGATCGCCTATTAGAGAATGGCACTGCAATCGATGAATCATCAAGGCTAAGACTGCTGGAATTTAGCATCAAACGTTACACCAGCAGGGATGGACGTATGAGAAGACGCATCCGGCGTACATACAACCAGTGTACAACAGGAACAATTAGCGTTCATACTCTTCGACATTTGCTGAGGAAGACTGAGCACCTATGAATCGGCCCGGAGTGCAATGACGTCGATTCTGATATACATTAACATTAACATTAGAAAGCACTTATGCTCATACGGGTAGTCTTTTAATACTGTATTTTGGGTGCTTCCCAACAGTTAAACATATGTACAATGATGGGTCGGTGAAGAGCAAAAATATGTAGACATCATCTTTACAAGTATTTAGTAATACAGTTATTTCTCCCTAGTTAACACTTATGTCACGTGTTACTCTGCTTGCAGTCTTCTACGTTTCTATCTTGTTTTGCTCTGTTGTGACAGAACTATTGTTTGTTGCTCTAACGTCTACCTTTCACTGCTTCATTCAAATTCTATGTAGTCTGGGTGATGCTTGAAAGTATCATGTGTGACCGGACAACCTCGGGGATCTTAACACATTAACTACCGCGAGCGGGAGCCGCGCTAGCATAGTGGTTACAACACCGCTCTGGCGACCGGGTGATACAGGATCAAACCCGGGCGACGGCATTTGAGGATTTTTCGTCGACCGGGATTTGGACTGGATTAACTCGAGACCTGGTGAGGACATTTGAAGGAGTGTCGTCGACCAGGGACTGGCGGCTCCTGAGCCGACCCAGCTGCAATGGGTACCTCCGAAATCGGCGAGTATTTGCCTGAATGGCGAGGGACACCTGTCTCTGTACAAGAAATAAAGGGATACTCACGTAAAATCAATGTCAGGTTAGACATAAAATAATAACCTGAGATTTCGCCTCGAGTATTATCGGGCGTACGAAAAAAAAAAAAAAAAAAAAACTACCGCGAGCCGGGGGGACCGGCTTTTGAAATCCTATCATTTGGACCGCGAGCCGCTCAGAGCGTCGTTCTAATTTTAGTAATAAAACGAATGAAAAATGTACTGAAACACTTTCTGATCTGGTTCGAGATTTTAAGTTGCCACTGGAAAACAAATTACCAAAGCATGGTTGCTGTAGAACACTGGAAAATTGATATTATGTTAATATTTTCCAGCGTTTTGGGTTAGTTACAAAATCGTGAAAAACTGTTTACCGTGGCTACTAGTAATAGGACCATTACAAAATGCGTGTACATCTCGTCTAACGGCTGAATAGGGTAGAAACGTGTTTCAACAATTGACTGATAGATCTAGGGACGACGACATGAGTGAAAACGGTGTGCACATTGATTGAAATAGTGATTTTGATAGAGATAGGGCGCAAGCAGTTATAATTGTGAAAATATTGCAAATCCTCGGCCATCGGACAGCCGTTAAATAGCAACAACCTAAATTACAGTTACAAATGATGCTTATTGTAATAGTACATTCATTTATCTTTAAAACGACGTGTAATTCATAAAAATCTGTAAACAATTACGAAAACTACAGCTTACTCTGTGCAAACACCAACAGGATGAAAATGGGAAAACTATTTTATTCGGCCACTGTGTGTTTTTCAATTCGGTAGTTAATGTTGTTATTTCATTTCAAGACTGCTACTTCAACCCGAATTGATTACGAAGCATAACGTTCATAATTCAAGAGACACGTACCTTCTACTGAGTGGATTTCTCCATCCACTGAAACAACACACACTATTGGTTCTCTCTGAAAAACTCTGCTCTCGACACAATCATCTCTTGAGTTCTGTAATCTCATGTTGCCTTTGATTTCTGTTTCCACATATTGCTTTGCCACAAACACATTTCAATGCGTCCACACTAAAACTGAAATTTCTTCAACTGAAATTTCTCTCTGGTCCTTTCACACTGAAGAACAGACTTGAACTGATTCAACGCACAACTTGCTGCACTTTCTTCCTATTTGTCACGTGAAAACGTGAAACTGATGTTCGATTCTATTTCAATAAATCTCATCTAGCCTCATGGACTCTCTTGTACCTGTTGCCCTGTCTAATAACTCTTTTTCCCACTGTACCTCTAGTCATGATTATTTTCCCTTTATTCCACTCTTTCTAACTTTTTAAACCCCTTTGTAAAACCCGATTACACAATCATGCATTAGTAGATTGAACTGAACAAGTCCTCACTCGATTTGATTTAATTTTTTGTCTTGCATTGTCCTCTTGTTTACGCCAAAAACTCAGAGAATGTTCTCTATTTCTTGAAAAAACGATATGGTCACTACACGACATGGAGAAGAGACCATTATGTTATTGTTTCAATCAGTTCCTTTTTTTCTGCCGGCTCTGCCTTTTATTTTTAACCTGGTACCGTGCTGTAGAAGAGAATATTTGATAGCACGTGCGATCTCGATAAAAAGAAGTTTAAGAAACATAACGTCTGAATCAAAAACTATATCATAAGTAAAGTTGCGGAAAGAAAGAGAACAAAAAAAAAAAAAACGCTCAACAACAAAAAATAATAGACAAAGAAATATGACACACAAAAGAACATTAGTTAGAAACAAAATGAAAGGAAAAAGAAAACATGGAAACAAAGCATAATACAAGAGACGAAGTGATGTAATTTTTAAAGCATGTAGGAGCTCTGGACTCACCTTGGAGTCAATACTCACAGCCTTTAGCAGGATGTAAACCTCCAGCCAGACTGGCTGCCTCCTTTGCCATCGATTGTGTCGGCAACACTGTCCGACCCATTGACAGCCAGTAAATCCAGAGTAGAGTGGAGTATCTTACAAGTATCTTTGCTGTGGATAATAATCACCTGCGGAAGCTTGAGTAATCGTTAGCCATCAGATAGAGGCACATCCCTTGGAAGCCCTCAGCTATATTTGTTGTAATCTTTGCCAGCAGTGGTCTCTAGCGTCATGCTAATCGGATTTATTAGTAGTGCTAGGATATTAACACTGGTGTTGTCTCCTTCACCCGTGCCTTGGAAAGTGGGTGCGCGCTTGGATTATTTTAATTACTGGTTCCACGGGGAGCTTATCTCAGCATCATTTGGATATCAAGATTCAAAAGAACTTTGTTAGGTTTTTCTTGTTGCGGATTACTTACATACCAGGATTATTGTGCTCAAGACTGGAGAAGCCGTTTACATCACCAAAAACTGGGGGCCCTCTGTTTGCTAGATAACCTGATTTGTGAGAACGTCTCTGGGTGTTGTGTGGGTGTGAAACAGAGGCAGTGACTAGTTTGATTGCCAGAGGAGGTGTGTTAGTTGGTCGTTCTGTGATTGGTGACTTCTAGCCTTCAGAGTTAATGAAGGCCTATTTTTTTGTTTAATTTTTTTTTTTAATTTCAATAAACATATACATATTACTTGTGGTCAGAATCTCCTTGTAAAAGGCTCTTTTACAGGAGTTGTATTGTGGTATCAGGTTATGTCGTGCCTGGACAGTGGAATGTGGTCGTATATCTGGGTCATCAAGCGTTGAGGCGCTGACAGGGTGTAACGATGACACACACTCAAACTCCATACAGTTTCACAGGTGTGTAGTAGTTGTAAATGAAGGTGGTTGATCATATAGGTGTGAGTAGATGGTAAGTAGAAGTGCTGACAGACACGAATGTTGTATAGGCTCTTAGACAGCTTCACTCTAACTCACACAACCACAGGTAGAAGTCAGTAACATTGGTAACTTCGATGACTTTTCAAACATTTATTACGAAACGTACGCTGATGGACGACACAGTCAATTGGACATGGATCATGGACATTACATGTGTATTGATGGTGGTCAACACTTGGCATCACAAATCTTGAATAGCTCATACATAAGCTGCTAATATGATTATCTTGACAATTTACGTAAATGTTCCTCTCAAAGCTCAAATCCCTGACTGAGCCCCGTCAGGTATGCCTTAGCAAATATACGGCACGAAAAAGAGCGGTTCCTGATTTAACAAAGTCAATACAATTGTCTAGCAAAAGTCAATGACTTCTACTGGCGTCATACGCCAGGTACTTCTTCTGGCGAAGAATAATGGCCGTAACAACGGGCCTCTTATGGCGACAGAATCAGGCCGCAGGTAGCGGGCCTCGATAATCAGGTAACTACTGTTTGTTTATATATTTCTGTGTACATAGATTTCTGCCAATACATCCCGCCTGAATTGTTGATTTCAAGTAATCAATTCTCTGGGCTTCTATTCATCCAAGAAAACATCTTAGACTTAGTTTCTTCATCGTGCACCCATACTGGGGCACTATACAATATATATCAGTGTGAGCTTCACTCACCATGTCGCCTCTAAGCAATGAAAGTACCTTTGTGATCTAATCAAACAAAAGATCAAAAAATGTCTGTGTTACCTTTTATAGAATCCTCACAACATAAGGAAAACCCAACACTGCCATTCCTGGCATAAAGAATAACTTGGGGAAGGAAAAATGACAAATCAGTCATTCACAGACCTTCCAAATTCCCCATCGAAACTTGGCAGAGAGAATCTTTGGACCGGCATGTCCGATCACAAGTCCAAGGTACACTCCTCTCAAACCGGAAGTCTCGGTCTTTGCGCCAAAACCTTGCGCATGTGCAAATAACACAGACCTGAGCGAAACTTAAACACAAGACCAGGGCATTTCTCAAGCGAGAGATAAAGCCACTCCGTATATGGTCATGTGAATAGAAACTTAAGACATTACAGCAATCTAAAACACAGGTCAACATAGACAAGGGGAAGATAACCAGGAATCAATCCTGTCACCAGTTCCCTTTCTTAGACTATCAAAATAATTAAACAGGTTGATGTCTTAAACAATTATGCCAAATAGACAGCAACAGATTACCGCCCCCCCCCCCACCCCCCCCCCCCCCCTGCGGGAAAAAAATGAAACACGTTTTTTGGGGATATACATCATTGAGCAAAATACAACAAGCTCACGACGCAAGAATGATGCGCCGATGAAAGGATCAACATAAATATGACGACATAATGTCAGACCCAATCAACGCACAATAGCGCGTCTGGTGAGAACAAAAGTTATCTCACAAGACAAGAGAAAATGTATTTTCTCCAAATAAAACATATCCGGGGAGGTGCCACCCAAAACACCCTAAAGGAGCTGGCAATATTAACAAAAATTACATACATCTAAAAAAAAATCATATCAATGAGAAGATATAGTGAATGTCATTATATATCACATAGCATAGAAATCTTTTAAAGACTAATTCCATAAACTCATTATTATCCAATGGATGATCAATACAAAATTTAAACAGTAATTTTACATAGATATGATTATACAAATATTCCATCTAACTAATAGGCGATAATCTCCGAAGCCTTGTCCGGATGTCGCTTGTAGGCAGTATCCGAATAGTCAGCATGGAAGTCAAAATGCATCAACATAAATCTGTAGCATCACTCCAGAATAAAGGACTGGTTTGCTGAGAATAATACAAATGACACAATTCTCAGAATGTTATCATGTACCATAGTCACTATTACATTTCTAATCGTTAAACGTGGCCGTAATAATTTCTGACCTTTATATCGTGTTAACTAAACCTTCCTCTGTTATACCAAGAACGGTAACAGAGAAAGAAAACAACCAATTCATAACAATGAATTTAAATAAAGTGTCAACAAATGTTATAGAAGTATGTTATTTTAAGGTACAGTCATAAATCTAGATATATATCAGGAGATCTAGACATGAGAATTAAGTAGATTCATGTGGGCATCGTGACAGTATGTCAGCCATCACATTATCCGACCCACGGATAGCTCGTACTGTGAAATGAAAAGGTTGAAGAGCAATAGCATATCGAGTGGATCTCGAACTCTTCAAATCCTTACTCTGCATAGCTGTGAGAGCTTTTTGGTCGGTCTCTAGTGTGAAATGCGCACCGAGAAGGAATCTTTGCAGTTTAAGAATTGCCCAGACCATAGCCAACAATTCCCGGTCTATAGCAGAATAATTCCTTTCTGTCGCATTCAGTTTCCTCGAGACATACATAACAGGATGCAGTGTGTCTGAATACTCTTGCATCAATGCCGCCCCGATCCCTGTTGATGAGGCGTCACTACGAAGAAAAAATGTCTTATCAGCTGTAGGTAGTCTTAAGATAGGAGGAGATGAAAATAATGATTTAATCTGATCCAATGAAGATTGGCATTCTTGTGACCAGCGCACCACATTAGGAGATCCTTTCTTCAATAGGGTTGAGAGTGAGGCCGTAATAGAAGAAAGATTCTGAATGAATCTTCCGTAGAACTGTATTAGGCCTAAGAGACTACGGATCTGTTTCTTTGTCTTAGGAATAGTGATGTTCAGTATCTTAGAAGAGTTGTGGTCTTCTGTCTTCAAGAGACCATGACCAACACGGTGCCCAAGAAAAGAAATTTCACTAAATCCAACATAGGCTTTAGAGGGTTTAGCTGTCAAGTTATGCTCGCGTAGAGTAGACAGCAGTTCACATAAACCCAAATAGGGATCTTCCCAAGAATCACTAAAAAGACAGATATCGTCCAAGTATGCAATAACGATGAGAAAGAATTCGACGCATCATGCGTACGAATGTAGCCGGGGCATTTATCAGGCCGAAAGGCATAAAGTTCCATTGGAACAAGCCCCTGGGTGTAGAGAAAGCAGTGAGAGGTTTGGCTCATTCCGTTAGAGGAACTTGCCAATAACCTTTAGACAAGTCAAGTTTGGTGAAGAAACGAAAGTTAGAAAGTGTAGTAAGTAGCTCATCCAATAGAGGCATAGGTTCAGCATCGAACTTCGTTACTTGGTTTAGTTTACGGTAATCGACGCAAAGGCGTATGTTATTGTCTTTCGAACAATAACCGTAGACGACGAGTGTGCCGAATTGGATGGTTCAATTATCCCTAACTGTATCATTTCATCCAATTCTTTCTCGACCTGTGTTTGGAAATGAATAGGAATAGGGTAAGGTCTGACCCTGATAGGAGTATGGTCAGTAAGTATTATGTCATGCTTAATGACCGATGTGTGTCCAGGAATGTCCGTGAGAACATCCTGAAATGTCTGTAATGTGAAATAGACTTGTAGCTGTTCCTCAGTAGACAATGTAGGAGAAATAGCAACATTTTTCCATGATTCCATAGAATGAAGTGGAATCATCGGAAGAGGACGATTAACGTCTGAGAAAGTAGATTCTTCATCCTGTATGACTAACAGAGATGAGTAATAACCATGAAGGACTGGATTGTCCCCCGTCGCTTGAAAGATAGGTTGCAAATATTCTGGACGTTCAAAAAATTCCGTAAGCATGTTTATATGAAAGGTTTTGTTTCCCGTCTATATCGACAACGTAGTCGACATCAGAAATTTTAGAGACAATCACAAAAGGACCTTTCCATCCAATGAGAAGTTTTTTCCCCTGGTAGGGAGTAATACAAATGCTTTGTCACCAGGACAAAGTTGACGTAGGCATCTATTTTTATTCGGAAATTGCCTTGTCTTTTCTTTAGCAAATTCCGATGCATAAGTTGCTTATTTGCATGCTTCAATGATTTTCAGTTGGGTGCCATGGTCTGACAAGATTTCTCTAGGAAATCCCAGACGTGAAAATATTATCCAAAGAGCGTCTGCAATATCGGCAGTAGAAATGCTCTTAAGAGGTATGGCCTCTGGCCAACGAGTACACATGTCTACGCATGTAAGAATAAATTGGTGTCCTCTGGCAGATTTGATCTTAAAAGGACCAATGATATCTATCGCCATTTTTTGAAACAGACGAATAGGGATGTCCGCAGCCTGGATAGGTGCTGCATGGCGAGGACCTTTCGACGTAACCTCTTAACATACTTTGCACGAGCAGCAATAAAGGCGTATGTCTCTATTTACGAATGGCCAAAAGAAAGCTGCAAGTACTCTTGACTTAGTACGTGAAAATCCCACATGACCAGCGCATTGGGAGTCGTGAGCATGTTGCAGTATACGAGCTCTCATATTTTTGGGCACAAGAATTTGTGAGTGTATAGACGTGTCTGAGTACTGTACCACACGCACTAGTACACCATTCTTCATAGTGATCAAGGATTTGCGATTTGTGTTCTGATTTGGATCACCATCTTTAACCAGAAAGAAGAATTTTTTTAAAGAAGTGTCCTCTTGTTGACTCTTTATAAAAGAGTCACGCGAAATTACCGAATGATCATCTTGCTCAAGTACTTCATCACCTTCGGTCGATGAAGACTGAGGCATATTCTGAGCCTGTGCTCTCGTGACAACTGCATTAGCAGTTTCCATGTTTTGTTCTTCCCAGGCAACAATTTGCTGCGGGGTACATTCCTTAACCCCGTGTATACGCCCGACGATAAGATCCGCAACAGGATTTGGTAGCACACACGCTTGGACATCTCCCGTAAAGAAAGGAGTAGCTATGTGTATGATAGCAGTCGAGTAATTTTCCACTGTGCCACCAAATGTTACACATTTGATCACTTTTCCAGTGGCACAGGAAGAATCTACGAGATTGTCTAACCTCAATAGTAGTACATCCAGAATCAAAGAGAACTGAGACTGGATGTTTATCCACAAGACCTCTATGTAAGAGAAGAGATCCTGTCCCGTCATATGCCGCTGCTGCATGAAGAGCGGGTAGAGGATGGCTGCAACTCAAGGTAGATATGGTAGTAGGTTCAAACAAAGTGGTGCACTGAGGGCATTGAGATGCTCTCCCATAATCGAAGGCAGAACATGTGACAGCACTAGGGTTAGCTTTATTATCATTAGATTTATCACTAACTACCTGTGACTCTTGTTGAGCACAGTTAGCATTATGACATGATCTATTGTTGTTGTGTTGCCATCTACCCCGACTATTATGTCCTCTGGAATTATTGTTATTTGACTTTCTGCTTTGGTTTGCACCACAATTTTCACAATTGTGATTGTGAATTACACCTTGATTATAATATCTACCTGATTGACCTTGCTGTTTCCCTGCAAAATTCTGATGGCTAGGATAGTTTCTATTGTAGCTACCCCTACTAAAGTTCCCATAATTGCCGGAACCATAGTTACGAGGGTTGTCAGATTGTCTCCAGTTCTTTAAAAACGAACCACTGTAGGATGGAACATCCTGATCCTGTCCGTAATTACGCTAACTTTTCTTATGAAAGTTGCGTTTATTGCCCTAAAAATTAGGCCCATATGGTGTTGCAGAAGCCACGGGCAAACCCTCTTTAATGTTAGAATTACTAATAGTTTGTTGTGATGTGCAGTGACATACTGGCAACAGTATTGTTCCATGTCTTTTATGTTTTTAGGCTTACATTCATGTATGAAGGCAAGAAAGGACTCACTAACTGATGACATTACTTTGTCACTAAGTAATAAATCCACCAGTGCTTCATATGGTTTTTCAGTCTTAGACAACTCAATCCATCTAGTAAAAGTAAGACGTATCTTTGTAATAAAGTCTGAGAACTCTACCACAGTCTCTGGTAACATAGTCTTAAAACGAAGACGATAATCATCTTCTTTAAGTTGATACCTCTTTAATACAGTTGCTATGACCACTTCATAGTTAGTCTTGTCAGGTTCATCTGTTGCCATAATAGTAATTAATGGTTCACCTAAAAGGTGTATCCAATAGTTGACCGACATACTTTTCCTTATCCACCTTATGCGCTTCGCATGAAAGTTGAAATCTATCAAGATAGAACGTTATATCGTCATTTGCAACATTGAAAGGAGGTAGTTTTACTTTATAAGTATTATGATCTGTCTTACTAGAAGTCGCTTGAGAACTACTCATATTCATCACTTTTGTTTTCTCTATCTCCAAAGCTAAGAGTTTCTCTTCATGTTCCATTCGTGCTTTTTCTTTCCTCTCTTCAGCTTCTCTGTCTAATCTTTTATTTTCAGCCTCGGCTTGAAGTTTTTTCTCTTCTACTTCAGCTTGAAGTTTCTTCTCCTCAAATTCTCTTTGTTGCTGAATTTTTCTGTCTTCAGCTTCCGCTTGAAGTTTTCTTTCCTCAAATTCTCATTGTTGCTGAAATTTTCTGTCTTCAGCTTCCGCTTCTCTTTGTAACTTTTTCTCTTCAAATTATCTTTGTTGCTGTATTCTTCTATCTTCAGCTTCTCTGTCTAGCTGCATCTGCATCCTTTTCTCTTCAGCCTTTTGTGCCTTGGAATATTGAGTAAGTGCAAACTCTTCCAATTTCTCATCAGTTTTGCCAAGGGCTTTCCCTTGCTCGATGAAGTACTCAAGTGTAGACATTATGTCTAATAATATGCTATCAGTACCTGTGGAATAATAACACCTTTTTATCCCAATCACAGTGGGAACAAGTCTTTCAATAAAGAACTTGAATATGTAACTCACTTTATCTCTGTCTCTGTGGATTACAAGTCTTTGGCAAAGACTTTATATTGTTACTCTGATTATAATGTCACCATTAATCACCTCAGCATTTGATGTGCATCATATTAATACTAGTACATGACCAAGTATATATGTAGACTGTGTATGACAACGATATATAACATCCACTAAACAAAGACAAGCATCTGGACAACCGAAAACATTCGCAGAAGTCAAATCAAAAATAAAGCTTAACTAAATCAAATGTTGCAAAAAAATGCAATGTAAACTGCGAAATATCACAATAATACAATGACAACACAGTGTATAAACAAACAAAGTGTATAAAAATAAACAATAGAAAAGAGAAGGCAGACAAATACAAACAAATCAAGACAGAACTAAAGAATTGAGAAAAATAACGAAAACAACACTAACACATCTCGTCACAGCTAAGAAAAAAAATAAAAGTAGCAACACACGTCGCTCGCAATTTCCGCTGTGGGAAATATGCACAGTCCCTAAAGGCACGCTAACAGTAGACCCTCTGTTAAGTGGGATATTTCTACTAAAAGACACCACCCAACCTTAAACCCGCTGAAACATACACACTAATGCAACATGTAAACAAAAAACATGTAAACAAAGAATGCATGAAATATGAAAATACACAATATAAAGAATGTGTATAGAGGAAGGCTCAGTTGCACACAAAATAAAGGCACAGTTTACACAATAAAGAGGCCACTTATCTTTAAGCACAATCCTCAACAACCGCAAAGATGCAGTACAATGCGGTACAACTGTAAACAGCAATGGAGGACGATCCATCGTTGAAGGTCACCGTAACTTGACAACAGGTAGTGGTCTCCAATGTGTAGCTAAAAAATCATTCTCGACAGACCATTTGAGACCAGAAGATCCAACGTCGATATGTTTGTAGAATGTCGTATGTAAACAACAGCTGGAACTGTTATTGGTTTACTATAAGAGCTTGAACGTAAATTATGTAACTTGAACTTTAACACCTATGGCGATTGACGACTGTCAAGTGTTGAATGGTGTTTATCTTTGTAGCACCGTGTCAATCAATTTCATCAGCAACTGTGGTCCATGAAGCAGTATGAGGCGTTGACCTACTTAGAACTGCCTGCTGCGTAGCTGACACTCCACAATGTTATGTTGAAAACCCACAAATCTGGCCTACCAGATGTAAAATGCTGTTTTACAGGAGTTGTATTGTGGTATCAGGTTATGTCGTGCCTGGACAGTGGAATGTGGTCGTGTATCTGGGTCATCAAGCGTTGAGGCGCTGACAGGGTGTAACGATGACACACACTCAAACTCCATACAGTTTCACAGGTGTGTAGTAGTTGTAAATGAAGGTGGTTGATCATATAGGTGTGAGTAGATGGTAGGTAGAAGTGCTGAAAGACACGAATGTTGTATACGCTCTTAGACAGCTTCACTCTAACTCACACAACCACATGTAGAAGTCAGTAACATTGGTAACTTCGATGACTTTTCAAACATTTATTACGAAACGTACGCTGATGGACGACACAGTCAATTGGACATGGATCATGGACATTACATGTGTACTGATGGTGGTCAACACTTGGCATCACAAATCTTGAATAGCTCATACATAAGCTGCTAATATGATTATCTTGACAATTTACGTAAATGTTCATCTCAAAGCTCAAATCCCTGACTGAGCCCCGTCAGGTATGCCTTAGCAAATATACGGCACGAAAAAGAGCGGTTCCAGATTTAACAAAGTCAATACAATTGTCTAGCAAAAGTCAATGACTTCTACTGGCGTCATACGCCAGGTACTTCTTCTGGCGAAGAATAATGGCCGTAACAACGGGCCTCTTATGGCGACAGAATCAGGCCGCAGGTAGCGGGCCTCGATAATCAGGTAACTACTGTTTGTTTATATATTTCTGTGTACATAGATATCTGCCAATCATCCCGCCTGAATTGTTGATTTCAAGTAGTCAATTCTCTGGGCTTCTATTCATCCAAGAAAACATCTTAGACTTGGTTTCTTCATCGTGCACCCATACTGGGGCACTATACAATATATCAGTGTGAGCTTCACTCACCATGTCGCCTCTAAGCAATGAAAGTACCTTTGTGATCTAATCAAACAAAAGATCAAAAAATGTCTGTGTTACCTTTTATAGAATCCTCACCACATAAGGAAAAAACAACACTGCCATTCCTGGCATAAAGAATAACTTGGGGAAGGAAGAATGACAAATCAGTCATTCACAGAACTTCCAAATTCCCCATCGAAACTTGGCAGAGAGAATCTTCGGACCTGCATGTCCGATCACAAGCCCAAGGAACACTCCTCTCAAACCGGAATTCTTGGTCTTTGCGCCAAAACCTTGCGCATGTGCAAATAACACAGACCTGAGCGAAACTTAAACACAAGACCAGGGCATTTCTCAAGCGAGAGATAAAGCCACTCCGTATATGGTCATGTGAATAGAAACTTAAGACATTACAGCAATCTAAGACACAGGTCAACATAGACAAGGGGAAGATAACCAGGAATCAATCCTGTCACCAACGTAAATCACCAGTTCCCTTTCTTAGACTATCAAAATAATTAAACAGGTTGATGTCTTAAACAATTATGTCAAATAGACAGCAACACTCCTCTATTCTAACGGTCACTTGGTGTTGTGCCGTATGTCCTTACAGTAGCAGATTAGTCTATTTGAACATTGGAGGACGGGTGAGAGATTGACATCATTAAAGTCAGTCGGAATATGGTGAAGAAGTAGCCTCCCTTCTCTCCGGATGTCATATCTCTCCCCATAATTTCATTAGCGACTCTATTCTCTCTATACCTCACTGCATCATTCATAGTCTGTTTACACTAACACATTCTCTATTTATCCATAACTTGCGATACCCACGATACTACGAGGGACGTGTTGCAGCCTCCTGACTTGATTAGTGACGAGAGTGAACCAGTCCATAACCTGCAAAGAACAAGCATCGGCTGGAGCAGAAACCAACCAACATATTACTGGCAGCTAAGTACCCATTCAAAGCTGCCAATTGAACTCTTTCAAAAGAACTGTTCAAATCAGACCATCACATGGGAGGACATTTTAAAGACTCTATCTAAATTCACCTTACCTCTTATTTATTTTACAGCTGTTCACGACAATTGATTATTAAATTTGTTATCTGTAAAAATACAAATATAAAGTTGATTTAGTCATTTTAAGTGAACTGCACCCGTATGACTCATTCATTTTAAATATTTATAACAGAGCTATTTAAGTAATATTCTGCTGAGTTAAATCAGTTGGGGCTCATCAGAACGAACTAAAATCCTAACTCATAAAAGGTCAGGAGAGATAAAAGTTGACAATGCCTGGATCCTATCAGCCCTAATACTTGATTTCTTTAAATTCCTATGAGGCTCTCTAGAATTGAAGCACTTTTTTCAATTGACATCTCTGCCTAGAGTAATCTTGAACGAAAGGTGGACACATGTGAAGACCCTCAGTAGAAACTCTGAATCGTTGACACAGTTGGACCATCAATGCAGAGCAAGGGGAGTAAATCACGTGACACACAGCTGTGGATATTATGAAAAATAACGAAATACTCGCGGGAGGGAAGCGAGATATGGTTTCTTAGAAGAACAGTAAAAATTCATTGACAGCCTAGATAACAAACGAAGGAAGTTTCAGCGGTGTGCATGAATGTTGTTACTTTATGGTGACATTTGGAATAATTGAGGGATGTAGCGTGCGTGTTGTCTTCTTCTTCTTCTTCGTTCGTCCTGAAAAGGACGTTGGTTGCGTTGTGTCTGTTTACGCCGGAGCTGCGATATCTGCGCCTTTCGGCCGACACATCCGACTTCGCCACGGCATTTTTTTGGGACCGGGTTTGCCTTCCCTCTTCGATCCCTACTCTCTCAGCCAGACTGCAGTGATGCAGCCGGTTTCCAGGACCACCACGTGGAGGTGGAGTAGGGTCTTGGTCTTCTGCGTGTTGAAAACAGAAGAAATCAAGTACAGGATTCGTAGAAACGCTTGAAAATAAGAAAAACAACCAGTAAATAGATCAGAATATACACTAAGACACCCTAATATAACCCAACATATCCACGCACAATGTTAACAATTGAAAGTGACGCGTTGCGTGCAAGCGTAACAAAAACTTAATTAAAACAAAAATAAATACAACTCACTTCAAAATATTCACAATCTATCTTGCACACCACGACGTGCAGCTATCACTAAAAATCGGTTATCACTAATCTGTAAAGCGCGTTGTGTTACAAAACATTCCATATTGATTCACAAAATCCCGTGATGACTACCACTATTTTAATTGGTGGGTCGGGAGAAGAAATGAAACAGTGTAAATGTCTTCGGATAATACTTGATATTGATCCTTGTGGAGAAAGAATAATTAAAAGCCAACAAACGTTTAAATCAAAATTATTTTTTCTGGAAAATATGTTCTCCTATAAGAGATAAGTGTAAGATATTTTGTAGGATGATAAAGTAGCTTAAATGACGTCAATATATGACATCAGGTCAATGTTTGCAAAAGATGTAGATGGACTAAAAAAGTACTAAGGTGACCAATAGGAACATACAATATATTGTAAATATACATACATGTCTTTACGTGTCACCATTTAAATGATACGGGAGGTAACTTATTCGTTTGTTTCTTTAATTTATAATTCAAGGGAAATAATTTAACCATCACACGAATGCTAAAAAAATAAAAGATTCTCGTTCAGTTTTAAGCGCATCTGGTGAAAAGCTAAATTATATAAAACAAAAGATATTGTGTTATGCCCACTTTAAGAAAAAACTGTTACATTCTATTTGTGAATGTTGTTATTTGCTGTTATTAATAAATATTAATACATTATTTTACTTGATGCACATGACGATGAAGTGAAAACTCATCTGCTCTGCTACTTTCAATGAAATTAACCACCCACTACCGTTTCTTATAATGTAAATTTATCGCTCAGCGCTGAAACGCGTTTTTCATCAATCCCTTGAGCATTACTGTATTACAAAACATCCCAGAATAACGTGTCAACGGCCAGCGCTGTTGTTTATACGCACGGACAATAATTATACCGAGGAAGAGAAACATCTGTCACAGATAAACACAACTTCAAAGAAGTTTCTGTTTGGATGTACAAGTATAACGACTTTTTACGCGATGTTCATAATTTAATGGTATGTCTTCCACATACAAAGAGATGGTTAATCCGCTAACTACTAAATTCGTTGCTTCCAAGATGTTGTGCTGTTCAAACATGGATAAGTTGAATCTCGACTTTCGTGATCTAGAGTGTGGGCTACATTGTAAAACCCGGACACCCTTAGATTAGTTATCGTTTTCCACTTAAATCTTAGTAAGATCCGTTGGAACTGGTGTAAATAGTCTACCAAAAAAGAAATGTCGCTGAACCCAACATAGGCTTTAGACGGTTTAGCCGTCAAATTATGAGAGCGTAGTGTAGACAAAAGTTCGGAAAGACCTTGACAGTGATCTTCCCAAGAATCGCTGAAAAGGCAAATATCGTCCAAGTACGCAATAACATCTGGACGATGTGAGAGGATTCGACGCATCATGCGTACAAACGTAGCTGGGGCATTAACGAAGCCGAAAGGCACGAAGTTCCATTGGAACAAACCCCTGGGTGTTGAAAAAGCAGTAAGAGGTTTGGCGCGTTCAGTAAGAAAGATAAAGAAACTCATAAGGTACAGATATGTACTAACAATTAAGTTCGTACATGTAGCAAAGAAAACGCTAGTCATTGCAGCAAAGAAGTTGCAATCAATGTGACTGGATGTAGATTCAGTCGCAGCGCTAAAATTAGTGTGTGTATCAGACAAAATCGAAGGATCTTCTTCTATAATAGTAGTTAAAGAAGAATCAAAGTTAGAGTTGCGACGTACTGAGGGATGTCGAACTGGACTAAAAGAAGCACCAAAATTAGCATGATGAACAATTGTATCATCAATACTGCAAGATTGCACAAATTTAGCAGAATGTACTTGGTGATAAGATTGTGGCATAGTGGCGGCATTAAGATTATGTTGCCGTTCCCAAGCAGCAATTTGTACCGGCGTACATACCTTTACACCATGTATCTGTCCGACAGTAAGGTCAGCGATAGGCGCTCTGAGCATACATGCATGTATATAACCAGTGAAAAACGGTGTGGCAATGTGGACTATAGCAGTCGGAAAAGTCTCAACTGTCCCACCGAATGATACACATATCACCATTTTACCTGTTGCGCAAGAAGGACGAACTTGAGACTGTCTAATCCCAACAGTAGTGCATCCAGAATCAAAAAGTACTGAGACTGGATTATTATTCACCAATCCTTTATGTAGAGTAAGAGAACCTCTTCCGTCATGCGCAGCTAAGGCAGGAAGAGCGGGTAGAGGATGACCGCAACTCAAGGTAGTTATAGCTGTAGGTTGGAACAAAGTTGTGCACTCCGGGCACTGAGATGCTCTCTCGAAATCGAAAGCAGAGCAAGCAGTAGCATTAGAGACACTATTATTATTGCAACCTTGATCATTAACAACCTGGGGCTCTTGTTGAGCGATACGATCTATCATTTGGAGATCTACCGTCATATAGCGATCTGTCGTGACTATTATCTCTATTGTAATCATTGCTATTTCCTCTATTGAAACTATTGTTCTGATTTGAACCCGGCTTGCATTGTTGCGATTGTTATTTCCCCTTTGATCAAAATTTCTATTCAATGGATTTTGTTGTCTCTAAGAAAAGTTATTATAGGGTTGATAGTTTCTATTATACCAACGGGCTGATCACCCGTTTGCCAGTCACTTCGATTACGGAAACAACAGCAAATGGATTGATTTGCCATTGCCCTAAAGACGCCAATAGGCGTGATGGGAAACAATGGCAAAGAAAACCTATCTGCTGTTGCCCTAAGACGCCACTAGGCGTAATGGCCACTGACTGCTTTGACGGTCGGTGGCTAAGGACGGAAGAAGAAGAAGTTTCTATTATAGTTACCCCTTCCAAAATTTCCATAATTGTTGGAACTAAAATGTTGAGGACCGTTAAATTGTCTCCAATTCCTTGAAGAAGGAGAATCACTACGTGATGGGCCCCCTTGGTTCTGTCCAAAATTACGATTATATCTACTACCAAAATTGCGATCAGCACTTTGAGGTCTACGGCGCCAATTAGGACCATATGGTATTGCTGAAGCTACGGGTAAACCTTCTTTGACTTCAGAATTGCTAACAGTTACATTTGGATGAGCCGTGACGTATTAGCGACAGTATTGTTCCATATCTCTTAAGTTTGGAGGCTTTCGCTCATGTAGAAAGGAAAGAAAAGATTCACTAACTGATGACATGACTTTGTCGCAAAGCAATAAGTCCATAAGGGCTTCATATGTGTGTTCAGTTTTTGAAAGTTCAACCCAACGTGAAAACGTAAGCCGAATATTTGATATAAAGTCTGAAAAATCTTTCCCTGTCTCTGGCAATAGAGACTTAAAGCGTAGGCGATAACCTTGTTCATCCAGCTGGTATTTTTTTAATAAGGCCGCTCTGACAACATCATAGTTATTCTTGTCAGGACCTTCTAACATACTTATAGTATTCAAAGCTTCACCCTTAAGTATCTCCATAAGTTGTGCAACATATTGTGACTTGTCTATCTTATGAGATTCGCATGAAAGTTCAAATCTATTTAGATAGAATGATATATCGTCGCAGGCAGAGTTGAAAGCAGGTAAATTGACTTTATAAGAAGTGGTATTTATCTTATTAGAAGTTGTTTGATTGTTTGTCTCATTTTGTGTATTACCAACATTCACTACCTTTATTCTCTCCAGCTTTATAGACATCTTTTCCTCATGCAGTCTCATATTTTCTTCAGCTTGGATCTACAATTTTCTTTCCTCAGCCTCTAGTTTCTGTTTTTCAGCCTCCATTTGCATTTGCAATGTTCTCTCTTCTGCCTGCATTTGCAATCTCCTATCTTCAGCCTCCATTTTCTGTTTCTCCATTTCCATTTTCTGTTTCTCCATTTCCATTTTCTGTTTCTTTTCTTCTGACTTCTGCGCCTTGGCATATTCGGCAAGTGCGAATTCTCTTACTTTATCAGTAGTCATATTAAGGGATTTCCCTTGCTCAATGAAATAATCTAAAGTAGACATTATGTCTAATTATATGATATAGATAACTTATGTCAATATACTTATGAAGAACCTCAGTTTATCCCAACTCAGTTGGTGACAAGTCCTTGCTCAAGAACCTGTACAATTACCTTTAACTATTAATAGTGTAGTTAATCATCTATAAATTAAACATTATAATATTGACAGTGCATGACAAAATATACAGTACAGACAAGAGTGACAAAGACAAGATATAAAGAACAAATGACTACGTTTGCAGGAATCAACTAAAGTAAGAAAACAGAAATAAAGCAAAAATATTGCAAAGCTTGCAATGACAGCTGCGAATAGTATAACAATACAAGTGACAAAACAGTGTATAAACGAAAAATGTGTATATAACTAAAAGATAGGAAGGGGAGGAGGACACTCACAAACAAATTAATGCAAAAAACTAAGGAACAAAGAAAAATATAACGACAACAACACTAAGACGTTTCGTCACACCTAAACAATTACAATGATGACTGAATCCGGCGTAAACACAGTATGCCCAGAATTATGCCAAGGGATCTTTTACGAAACGAACTTAGTCAAACAGTCCCTAGAGAACGCTTACGTCGGCCCTCTGTGAAGTGGGATATATCCGAACGTAAGTCTCCACCCAAACAAACCCGCAGAAATATGACATATATAACATAGAAAACAAAAATACAAGGATCTAATAGCGTAAGTCCTGAGGAAGGCTCAATGTTACACCAAACAGTGGTACAGTTTACACATACAAAACAGCCACTTATCTTCAAAAGGAAAAAATCCCACCCTCCGCAACAACAGCAATGATGTACATAGTTAACACAGTCTGGCGAAATCCAATGGTGATCGATACTGGAACTCCAAGGTAATAGCGGCTTTCAAACGTAACTCCAGACATCGGGTGCTGACATCATAACTTGGCGCACGAGAAGAGGGACTGGAACGCTGCAACTCTTGACTTGAATAACTTGTGTAGTAAACTCCGTGTAAGATAATATCCTTCCGTAGTAGAAACTTGCTCACAGAAAACTAGACCTGGTTACACTGCAGATCTTGTAGAACAACTTGTGCATCCTTTCATAATAGTCCTATATCACTGGCGACCACTGTTAACTCCACGTTCTGGAGCGTCATTGTTAAAGGTTGTTTTGTAGAAGATGTGTAGTGGCATAGAAGGAGTAATGTTAATGTATATATTCCGATGATATAGGCAATCAGCTTATGTCGGGCTTACTGGATGGCCGACAGGCGTGTGGGTGTGTAGATATCAATGGACGCGAATGCCATGTAGTACTATTAAGTCAATAACAATCACACACACCTAAGCACATGTAGGAGTCAGGAAACGTTGTAACTCCAAATAACGTTCTACACTGTTTATTAACTATACAGTCACGAAGACATCATAAACGGCACACTGTCACAGATTACAGTTCACGAGCAAATTATGATACATCAAGTAAGCACCAATCCGTAGGTAATTGAGTGTATAATCCAATAAAATATAATCATCAAAACAGTTCACAACAGATCATCCGTCATCAGTACTGGTACAAAAATCTCCAGCACAAAGGCTGCAGAGCACAGCAGCTCATAATCATAACTTCGTGGCCAAATTCTCCATACAAGAAATGGAACTGCATATGTCGCAGTTTTTTTAATAATACATATGTATACAGTTTTAACAATCTGTCGAACTTCAAAAATATCCCTCATCGCAGATATGAATATATAATGGCCTATAATCCATGGCCTGAAAGTCTTCAATAACGTACGTTCTGCAGTATATAAATAAGCCGCATATCCATGGCTTTAGGAAATACACTAGGAAGTATCAAATATCCCATTCACACCAAAAATATCTTATTCCGGGACACACTGACGAAAAATGGTCAAACATCCATCTTCGGACCTCTGCCCGAATCAACTGTCACGAAAAATTCCCCTGCTCAAAAACAGCTCAGTACAAATCCATCCCCGCGCGAATTCGCCCGGGATGTGAGTAGCGTTCATCCGCATTCTAACACTTTCTGTATCTCAAACATTCGAGTAGATTCTCTATCATATATTTAAAAAACAAAATAAGCGTGTTTACAAGGGTGATTACAAAAATCCGACCTGTACATACAAGTCTTTTAACATTTAACTCCCCTTCATTAAAATATGACTTTAGCAACATGCACACCATCATGGCTGGCAGACGTTGGAGCTGGGTTGGCCATGTTCTCAGAAGAGACACCGATGCCATCACAAGAACAGTTAAGCTATGGACCCCTGAAGGAAAACGAAAGAGAGGCCGACCAAAAACAACTTGGCGGAGGACTGTTGAGGCTGAGATGCAAAGAATGAACCAGGGTTGGGGCACTGTACGAAGGATGGCCGCCGACCGAGCAAAGTGGAATCAATTTGTTGTTGCCCTACAAGACGCCACCAGGCGTAATGGCCACTGACTGCTTTGACGGTCGGCGGCTAAGGATCAAAGAAGAAGAAGCTATTATTGCTAGTGTGCCGACGTGTCGTTAAAAGTACTTCTAGCTGGAAAGAAGATCCATTGTGAATTTTTCGATTCCACTTGTGTCTACCGATAGTGTGATCATCCTTAACTCGAGCTGATTTATGACTTTATCGATGATGATTTGACGTACGGTATCTAAAATAGTCTGGCAGTTAGGGAACGATTTACAGTCAAAGGGAAGGAATAAGGAGAATTATGAATGGGAAGGTTCAGATAGAGTACAAAAAGGAGATGCGCATACAATGATGCGCATGACAGAGGTGAACGATAATCTAGTGAAGCACGCTTTCTCAGCAGGTAGTCCAGAAGCGTGAGGTAGAGAATGAAGCCGCATATACGCGGGTAGCCATGTTAATGGCCGTACTCAAGTAGTTTAAAGGATGAATATTTCACGGACAAGAAGTAGTTTTGGGTAATGATTAACCCGAATTATTGAATAGTGAGAATTCTTGTTTAGAAGGAGAAACGGTGTGAGTTAGATATTATTCAGAAAGGAAAAGCACGTTGGGTGAACTTTATTTCATTTAGACAGTAGTCCTATTCTTCAGTGAGGCAAGGGAAAGGAACAACCCCGGAGAGGTCCGGTCTACCAATAGATAACCTGAACACTGAGAGAGGATGCATATAACAATAATCTAAGAAATTATAAGGAAGAAAGAACAGAAGTAGAGACTATAGCACCTGAAAGATCATTGATGGTTGACGGTCATAAGGTGTAGATATAATGAGAGAGAGAGAGAGAGAGAGAGAGAGAGAGAGTGAGGAAAGGAATAAACCTTAAGGAAGAACTTACATATTTCATTATTATATGATGGACAATGATTGTGGAAGTCAGAGCAGACAGCAATGATCTTCTCGTATGTAAATAAACAGTATTCAAATTACTATGGCGTTATCGCATCACGTGCTGCTGTGTGTGTGTCTGTTGTGGTTATGCAGCATATCATTGCTAACCACAGAGGTAAAAGAATCTGGACAGACATTGCCATATAATATGATCCATGATACAACCACGGGCTGCCACAATAGCAATAAGTAATTCTTCTTTTTAATTGTTTATTGTTTCACTGTGTTGTTTTATTTGATATGTCAGTGATAAACTGTTTCTCTTGTTCTACGTTTTTGGTTCACTGTTGGTGTAATGTCTGCTTTCTTTTTCTAAACTTAGTTATATAACTGCAATTTCTGTAGTCAGTTTTCGGACTAAGGGTTTGATGTGTAGTTTATGCCTACTCGACAGCGTATTTGTTTTCAAACTATTTATTATCTTAGTTAATGGTTTTAACAATCATTCTCATACCACTATGACATATCTTAATAATCTCAAAAAAACCTAGGTGACAGTGTTGTAATTCAGCTCCAGTCAGCTCATCTGTAGTTTTGTTAGTATTTATCACGGAATTGATACCCCTGCTTTGCAGTAGTGGTTCAACGGTGACCAAAGCTCAAGAGTATCTAATATGGGTCTTCAAAGGTGTCTACCTTTGCACAATATTACTCTTGGCAGATTTGTAGATAGAAGAATAATGATGCTTCTATCTCAAGGGAGCATTCATAAGATATTTCAGAAGTCAAGAACAATGCTACATTGGTTAGGGCAATTGTTAACTTAAATCTGATCCGCCGCCTTTTATGAAGAATTAAGCAATTATTAATATTAACTCGCTCAAGCCCCCACCCTGATTTACTCTTATTATTATGGCATAGCTCTATTTAGAGTGTATTTAGTAACTTGACTGAGACAAACATGCAGTCCTCCAAAATGATTAAACCGACATAAAATTTGTATATTTACAAATAACAGATTTTATAATCACTTAGATTTAACAAGGTTTTAAAAGAATGAATATTGACCTATCAGAAAAAAATATCATCACTGCTGTGATATAATGATGGTTTTATGTAAGAAGTCACATTGCAGCGTTTATGTTTGACTTAGCTGTAAATTGTAGTTTCTGCTCCCGCTGGGTTTTTGGGTTTTGAGCAGATAGATCACTGGAGTTCTCGCGTCTCTTGTCAAGATTAAAGGCACAGCACGTTCCAAGTGAGATCAGGGAGTAACTGCAAAGCTGGTCCCGCACCTTTAAGACACTCTGATGACGGTGTCTAGTTCTACATCAGGCCACATCTACCCATCCTTTGTTCCAGAGATTAGTACCCTCACTGGCACCAACAACAACTATGGTAAAATAATAGAAACAAAACGCTCTCCTGAGTACTGAGTTTCCCGACACCTACTTGTGTGTCCCCATTTTTGTATTCCACCATCCCATCTACCTCAGGAACTTGGGACTACCTACGCTTTTAGTTCTCAATACGAAACTAGCAATAAAGCAGTCTTCAGCCCTTGTAGTGGTGGTTCATGAAATCATCATTCTATATGCTGGGGTTGCCATCCTCACATGACTTGGACATCCACTATCAATGTTCCCATATTAATATTCACATGGCAGTATATACATATTAGTTCACATGTTATTAAATGAAAAATATAGAATGTAAAATGTACACTTACGCCAATCTTGGCTCACAGACTGTTTGCTCAAAGGAATAAAACGTTCTGGAATAGGCCTCTTTCACGTGTTCCTAGGGGTCGTTATTTTAACAGCGATTTCCCCCTTTGACTCTGTGCTTTAAATTCCTCAGATTACCGGTGTCCTTGTTAAATGGTAGAGTTTATTCTGGGCTCTGAAGTCCTCACAATCGCTCAAACAATTGTCCGGCTCCGATATAAGAATCTTAATTCTAGGCTCTGTCAAGATCTGGGTGTCGACTTGGCTTGCGATTCTCACAGTGAACTAGACTTGCAAAAGGTGTCAGATTGTAATCACTGTCTTCCGCCGCATTTGTTTGTTACGATGCTAAGCAGGGCTTGAATCGTTTCTAACAAGCGTGTTGTGGGGGTGTCGTGTGTCGTGAAACATTCTAAATCCACATATATAAATTAAAAAGGTAAATGTAAAGCCTAACGAATTAATACAATAAAAGGAAAGAAGAATGGTAAAAGACCAGTGCTGTCACAATGGCGTACAAAAATCCCCCTTTTCTATGCTCCGTCTACAAAATTGTAACGCTTTCACATTTGATAGTAAAGCCTACTGCATCAATACACGCGTTCTACAAATAAAACTAGTACTATCTTTCTTAGAAAACCTTGAGATAGACACACTGCGTAATGACCTAGATTTAATATTCCATTCATGTCATTTATGTTCTACGTAAACTAAAAGACAGATGGACTTAGGATAGAGAGAGAGAGAGAGAGAGAGAGAGAGGGCTGAACGGAGGAACGTATGCAACACTAACACGCGTCTCGCGATATAAAATTAATGCCACCCCAAGCGTAAGGCATGAAGCACTAACTTTTTTTCAAATAAACAGTGATAAAAAACACTACCAATACACGGTTAGGTTTTAAAAAACATGTTTAATGCTTATTAGGAAACATGACATTCTACTGTTTTATGTCTGAAATCCTGACATTAGTCTGACAGAACAGTCGAAAAGGCAGGACAGGTGGCGGTTCTAAATCGAAAAAAAATAAAAAAATACACGACTATCCTAGAAAATACATATTTTGAACGCAGCCACTTAGCTCCATTAAAACTTATATATTTGGGTGCCTTAGGACTTGCTGACAAAGAATATGTTAGGTGTTAAGAAATTAGTTTAATAATTAACAAATTATAGCCATAATACTAGAGTGGTGCTGTCAGACAACACCAAATCATAATCGCACAGTGGCATGTTTTGAAACCACCATTTTACGGGAAATAGGCCAACAAGTTAAATCCTATTTGATTGGCTAGAAGTATATGTAAGGCGAAACACGATTAGTCGGACTGCAAATACTATTTTTGGTTGTTAGGGGAAACGTAAGAAGGGTAAATTTTTTCAAAAGCTTGTGTTAACATGGTCCTATTGGCTAGACCAGCTAATATAGTCAATTAGGAGCGTCTGTTCAGTGCCACATTTTAAAATAAACTTACTAAGAAACAGTGCGTTCAGATCCAGCTCATATTTTTCTAAATAAAAGCCTGGGACAGAGGCAGATCGGAATTTGTGCCATAATTCATCGCCAGTCAACGTATTTGTTTATTATTTCCATGAATTGTGGTAAGATTGACATATTTGATATCTTTTTGATGAAAATTGAATGTGAATTGATAATTTATGTCTGTATATGTGTGTGGTTCAGTAGCAAACATGAGGCAAAGCCTAGATAGTGCTTTAACCTGAACAAAACTTGTCGGAGAGAAGTATAAATACATGGGATCACCAAATAGTACACTGACACCTATCTTATTGACTAGAAGGAACTAATGCTGGAATTGCAGAGGCGTAGTAACCATTAAGGAGAAGAATACTGGTGTAAATTGTTTCAGATGAAGCTAGCAGTTGGCCTACCGCACTGAACTCAGTGTTTGTTATGTATTGTGTTCAGTGTGGAAACAGATTATAAATTAGTTCTGAAGTAGGAGGTACAACCTTCTTGTTTCAGGGACCGTGGTCCTAACTTATTGAAGCAGCACCTGGTCTGAGTTTTGCTGAATCCAGAGGCTGATAGCATACTCCTGGGTCCAGATAGCGACCAGTGAGGTGTCTCAAGAACACAGTGAAGCAAGCGAGCAGAGGAATCTGTTTCCTGCCGCCCTCACAGAAGATAAGATTCTGTGGCCAGAGTAGCTCAATTTTATGTGCCCCCCTCTAAAATTGATAATATATTAATTAAAGAGGGACAATAAATTGTTTCAAATGACAGGAACTGTGAACTTTTCCCAATACGATTTCCACCATAAGCAAACACTTGAAGTCATGTTGACAAACAACAACCTAGCTTGAAAAAGCCAGTATTACCTCATAGTACTACTTCACAACTTACACACATAGAATAATAATAATAAAATATGTCAATACAAAGATCATATCTATAAATTGTGTATATATAACTTGTAATTACATTTGATTGTGATTCCTGGTTCACTGTGTAGTTGAATCAGGATATCTATTATTGAAAGGAATTAATACATATATTTTTAAACTTTAACACTTGACTCATTTAAGATAGTCTTATAGGGTGCTTTATGTGTGTGAGTGTCACAGTGTTGTAAAGTGTTGTGGAATAAATTGCATTGTTTATCTGTCTGTTGTTGTTGTAACTTACATTTCATCATTATCATAACCCTAGACATTCAACGTAGTCATCACAATATTCCAGAATAATTCTGACTGAGGTATAAATGTGGTAGCAAGTAAGGTCATCTGTAATACACCACACTTATTAGATACAGATACCTTCACAGCTGATCTCAGTCAGTACACTAAGTCCCCTATAAATATTTATATCATCCCACTTTACCACATCGTGGTTGAGTTAAAGTGGTAGAGTATTTTGTCGAGTTGGACAATAGTAGTGAATTCGACAATGGATAGTGGACTGACAGAGTTATAGATTACACGTAGATAAGGTGTAAATAGGAGATGGACTTGAGACTACCTGGAAGAAGATTTATTAAAGTTATCTCTCTCTCCAAGCCTCAACACACTTATACTGTCTAAGCACCTCCTGCTCCCACTCTTTTCTCTTATCAAAATAGAGATTATAGTAAAGAGCTAAAACAAGTTAATTATGGATGGAAGGGTCGTGAACAGCGCATTAATAAATGTGTAAAATTTATTAAAGAAGAAAAGCATGAAAATAATGCATCTCATCACAAACAACAAAAGATTACATCAATAATCATCAATAGTCATCAATAATCAGAAATATGCGAATACACCAAGGAACACACAGACCCAACATAAAACCTGTAAATAACACAGAGAGAGAGCTAGGGAGCCGCGCTAGCGTAGTGGTTACAACACCGCTCTGGCGACCGGGTGATACAGGATCAAACCCGGGCGACGGCATTTGAAGATTTTTCGTCGACCGGGATTTGGACTGGATTAACTCGAGACCTGGCGAGGACATTTGAAGGAGTGTCGTCGACCAGGGACTGGCGGCTCCTGAGCCGACCCAGCTGCAATGGGTACCTCCGAAATCGGCGAGTATTTGCCTGAATGGCGAGGGACACCTGTCTCTGTACAAGAAATAAAGGGATACTCACGTAAAATCAATGTCAGGTTAGACATAAATAATAACCTGAGATTTCGCCTCGAGTATTAGCGGGCGTACGCAAAAAAAAAAAAAAAAAAAAAAAAAAAAAAAAAAAAAAACACAGAGAAAATCACTAAGATTTCTGACAGTCTGTCTGCTTTCGTGGGACCAAATGAAATAGCTCCAGTGTCTTTACGTAAAATATATACTCTATGCCTGATGGAATTAACCTGTAAATCCAATGTAGGCGCTAACTTTAGTGATCCCTAATTGCGTAAGGGGCTGTAACTCTGTATTTATCTCCGGTTTACCAAATGAATAAGCTGAGTGTCAGTCTGTCCGCTTTCGTGGGACCAAATGAAATAGCTCCAGTGTCTTTACGTAAAATATATACTCCATGCGTGATAGAATTAACCTGTAAATCCAATGTAGGCGCTAACTTTGGTGACCCCTAATTTCGTGAGGGGCTGTAACTCGATCTTCATCTGGCTGTCCGCTCATAAATGCGAGGTTTTAAGTATCCAGGAAAACACACCCAAGACGAGGTTACTTGAGGACAAACGGTCCCATGCGCTCTCATCCGGCGCTAGACTCTGCTTGGCATTAAATCCGGTTTGGGCTGGTTTGACTGAGGTTTGACTGACTGCCCCGTTTAGGCACACAAAGGCTGGTGATATGAAATTCTGCTATAGACGCTAGGCTGATTGATATACGCTGGAAGCCGCCATGCTCTGACTGGCAATCAAGAGGCGAGTAAGGAACTACTACTGCATCAGATGATTCTCCAGGATTTTTCTCTATGGCTCATTACATGCGTGAGCTTAACTTGGCGTTGACAAAGGGTTTTGTTTCAGGTATGGGGTTTGACGACTCGTGATTGCTAGCTGTATTCAGAATCCCTCTAGAACGAAGAGAATGTGTCATTCCTCGCCTGACTGGAGACTTGACTCTAGCAATTCGGTATCCCTGAAACTGAGACCCAAAAGAGACATCCTTTAAATCAAGCAAACAAAGAATCACACTAGTGTTATATAACATAGTTATGCTCCGCTATGGGATTTAAATTTATTGTAATTATTGCTATGCTAGTTTTAGGGCTGTCTTTAACCATGTCTCCTGTTCCTTCCAATCTATCAATTATAGCATGTGCCCGCATAGGCTTAATATCTTTTGTACACCCATGTACCTGTCAGTAAACGTTCTGACAGCAACAATCTACTCCTCTTCTTCCAACTAAACATACAGCTGAATGGTTATGCTATTCATCTTACAACATTAAGTGAATTTACATAAACAGATTACAGCATTTGACATTACAAAAATAAGTCGTATGTCCCATTGGGGGAAAGACAACAATATTAACATCGCACAAATGAATACATAGAAAATGCAATGTTCTAGCTATAATAATACACTGTGGCTGAATCATAAGATATAATGGTATCGATGGTTGGTGACTGCTTTCTGTGAAGGTTATAGACTAGTGCCTAGCTACACAAATAAGCATAAAATGATTCTCCCCTTTCCACTAGAAGTATCTATCAAAAAGGAATTAGTGACTATCTCCTATAATTCAGTGTTAAGTGTATAATCCACACCTCTGACATTATCTTACAGTACTGACAGTGATTTAGCCTATTCTTAACCCATGATAAGCATCTGTACGACTGATTTTACGCCTAATAAGTATCTGTTATCGTAAGTTTATCATTTAACCCATGATAAACATAACACTGACACCTGACTGTTTAAGCACCACTTAACTAAGGCAGTAGACGGCGCAAAATTATCACTGAATTAAATACTAGGAGAAGTCCTCAGAAAGGAATTCAAGTCACTTTCCTATCAGATATATGTAAAAGCTAACATGAATATATCATATATTAATAAGATATGTCAACTCACCTCGAGAAAATGCCAAGAAATAGGCACAACATTTAGTTCTGTGTTAATGTTTGCCTTATATCCATAAGGGTCTATCTCGGGCAGGAAACCTCTACGAGTGTGTTTGACTAATAAAAATTCTCAAATCTTATAGTTTATAACCCACGCTACCCGGGACACCTGCATAGCCTGATTCTACAGATGTATCGGCGTAATGCGTAATATTATGAACACTACTGCTGTGTTCTAAGGGGCAAAAACCCACAAAGGCTAACAGTGGATTTTATCTCCCCCTGAAACAGATCAAACTATTACCCAGGCCTCAAAGGGTACCAGCCGCTCGTTATCAAAGGCTTAGAGCGACCAGAGAAATTCCCCCTGGTCAGATGGACCACAGGTGCGTTTAGATAACATTACGTTATATGACCGTCTGCTGGCCAGTGCAAATTTCTACTGAAAGCCAGAACGCAAACACGCCTCGGGTGGGGTTTGAGAAGGAGAAAAAAAATTGGGCCACACAGGTAGCAAAGAAAAGAAATACAAAATGTCTAGGAAAACAGAACATTAAAGAGTAATAACATTGAGATGAAATGGTAAAATAAATTAAGTCACTGTGACAAGGGGGTAATTTCAAATATTTCCACGTAGGAAAAATTCTGCGCGTAATGCAGAGGTCACCTCTCCCACATATAGAAAGAAAACTTTCGATTGCCTTGTATGCAGACTCACAAACACATATGTAAACTCATTCGACGATGTGTATCAGGTGTAACATCTTACTTTCCTCTGACACAGGTGTACCGAAAATGATTATGCCATTCATGTCTGCCCAAAATGTGTCCTCCAGAAAAGTAATCTCTTAATCCGTCGCTTGTGCACACAACATTCGTCTACGGGCGAGTAATTGTTATCGCCAGGCACGGGTTGAGCAAACAACTCTACGCAAAAACTGAGCAGACCCATATGGGTTTTACCTGCGCTAATCTCAGCAAAGCTATGCAGAGCCAACGCAAAAGAGGAGTGTCAAAGGAATAGACAATATGAAATATCTACTATACTGTTCAAAAAAAGAAACGCATAGCTATCCGAGATCACGTTTTTATGAGTTTGTAAGTAAAATTTGGTGCAAGGGTATATAAAAACCAGCCTCAAATGTTCTTTACAGTGTCAAATGCAAGTGTTGACCTGAATTGCGTTCGTTTTTGTAATCGTTATAACGCAATGGTCAATAGTGTTTATGACGCAATTTTTGACCACAGCTCATGTTGCGCTTACGTGAAAGCAACAAAATTTGGGGTGAACACTATTCACTGACAACGCAACTGAAACCCTATAAAAGGATAACGCTACACACAAAAAAATTCAGTTCATTTTCAAGCAGACATTTATGGCGTCAATATCGATAAATTTCAGGAACATTGCTATTGGCCGACTGCATGCAGGCGAAAGTCAAAGTCAGGTTGTCAGGCATCTAAACGTGCATCAGAGTACCATCAGTCGACTTTGGCACCGGTTCCAAGCCATTGGCTCAGTTGAAGACCGGCATCGCAGTGGACGACCCAGAGGGACAACAGCAGCGGAGGATCGCTTTATTCAGCTTCGTCACCTCAGAGACAGGTTTACAACAGCTTCCTCAACTGCCCAGTCATTGCCTGCAGGACGTCATGTGTCTGATCAAACTGTCAGGAATAGACTGCATGACGCTGGACTTTGGGCACAACGACCTCACCGAGGACCTGTCCTTACGCGCCGCCATCGCCAAAATCGACTTCTTTGGGCTAACCAGCATCGTCCCTGGGCAACTGACAACCAATGGAGACGTGTCTGGTTTAGTGACGAATCCTTCTTTTTGTTGCAGCGTCACGATAGACGGCGTAGAGTCTACCGTAGGCGAAATGAACGTTTTGCCCGAAATTGCGTCGATAAAGCTCCACCGCACGGTGGTGGAGGTGCAGTGGTGTGGGGAATGATCAGTTACAACGGAAGGAGTCAATTGGTGCACAGTGAAGGAGGCTTGAAGGCGCAACGATACGTCAATGAAATTCTTCGACCCCATGTCCTTCCACTTTTGGCTGCCCAAAGGTCTGCGTTTAAACAGGACAACGCCAGACCCCATTGTGCACGGTTGACCACGCAGTTCCTGACTGCCAACCACATTCTCATCCTTCTCTGGTGTTACTGTCAGATATGTAGAAGGGCTGGTACACTGTAAATGCGTGGTGAAAAATGGTAGAGTGACCGTGTTATCTGTCATCTGTACTGTGGAATGTAGGTCACCAGCGCGGGATTACACCAGGGATGATATGGCCCCTCAAAAACAGTGTTCATATAACGTCTGTATAGTAATGTGCTGAATGAGGGTAAAGACGCGAATGCTAAGAGCTCTTGATAGATGAATAATACCCTCTTTCACTCATGTGCAGTCGTCAATGACGCAAGGAAGACTGCTGGCACATTAAGCACATTTAATGACGAAAACTAACAGTAGCATCAATAAGACAGTCAAATCACAGGTTGGCATAATACATCATGGTACAATTGATAAATGGTCTTGCAATGATACATGGGCACTCGTTGCATAATAGCACAATGGAATGTCAGTAGACAAGCACTCAGTATTGCCCATATATATATATATATATCATCTGAGTTTACTGACAAAGCACGTCAGTTTATAAACAATATTCAAGATGGCTTCTAGACCTAACCTCGTCTAGCAAAGATTCCTTTAAATAATGTTCAGCACATATTTTTCATGTAATCATATTGAACCGCTAGTAATGGGTTCTCATCTGTAGCAGTGATCTCTGGACTCATCAAGCGATAATACGGGGCATCCCTTTCTCTTCCTGATAGTCCTTAAATATGTGTATACAAGATGGCTGCTGTCGTGAGCTGTCACTCACTTTAGGATACAAACTGGAATCTGTATCAAAGTTAATCCTACATTAAATGTTCTCATTGCTCTGTAGATTCTATCATGATGCAATGGACTTCAACATACAATATGGTGCTGCTAGAAATGAATGACCTCTTCATCTAGTTAAATATTCCCTCAGACGTACAAATCGTGCGTCTGCTTATCGAAAACGATGGCTTCGTAAGAGAGTTCATAAGAAGTGCTTTTGTTACCTTGGTATCAGAAATATGATTCTGCCATTCCTTGGCAATAAGAATAAACACTGGGGTAAAGCATACACGATAGGTCTAGACGACTATCACTTTCCCCTACACATATATCGATCACTTTTTCCGGCGACAAGCCGATACAGAAAACACGACAGCCCCCCATCATCAGGGCGAAGCCAAATCACACCTCTCTAGCCACACATCCGCTGAACAGACTTTGACCTTTCTAGCGACAAAGAACATATAGTTCGACTTAGATATGTAAAGATATACATATATAAGACAGACTCGTCCTACCTAGACAAACGATACACATAAATTCAGGCCATAGATATTCTGAAGCAAGAACAATCTATTCCTACCCAAACAAAGAATAAATCGTAGTAAAACTAGATTCGTCCGCGGAGTTCGATCTGAGACTCCTTTCAAGGGAAGTAACTCAATAATGACTTTTCCTTAAGCACTAAAAGTATCTATTTTGTTTACAAAATATTTGCGAACATAACAAGCATACAAATGTATTATATTGCAAGATATCAAAGACTGCACGTAACAGTCTTACCACACCTCCCGGGGAAAAAAAATGAAACTTTTTTTTTTAAAAATACATCTAGGAGCAACGTACAATAGGCTCACAACGCATGAATAATGCGCAGATGAAAATGTCAGGAATAAATATAACGCCTAATATGAGGCTAAGTCGACTTATGGAGCGACTGGTGAGAATGTATCTCATAATCTGAGAGAAATTATTTCTCTACAAGTAAATTTTTCCAGGAAGGTGTCACCGTATAATACAATTCTGGCCATTACATAATGCATACAAAAATTCATACCATAATTTCGTATTAGATATCTTAAATTTATGATTTATGAAAAAAAATCATCAAAGCACAGTGGTGAATAAACATCAATGAACCGCTAAGTAGTGATACACTCATTATATTATTAAATTACAAATGTGTATCTATCTTGATATAGAAAAGGAACTATTATAGAACTAGACATATCAAGAAGTCTAAGACCTAATAGTTATGTGGAATCATGTGGGCATCTTGACAGAATGTCTGCCATCACATTATCTGATCCACGCATAGCTCGCACAGAGAAATGAAAAGGTTGAAGAGCAATTGCATATCGAGTAGACCTCGAGCTCTTCAAATTCTTACTCTGTATAGCAGTAAGAGCTTTTTGGTGGGTTTCTACTATGAAATGTGCGCCTAGAAGGAATCTCTGTAGTTTGAGGATCGACCAAACCATAGCTAGTAGCTCACGGTCTAAAACCGAATAATTCCTTTCTGCCGCATTAAGTTTTCTGGAAATATACATTACATGATGCAGAGTTCCAGAGTACTCTTGCATTAGTGCCGCTCCAATCCCAGTGGATGAAGCATCACTACGAAGAAAAATGTCTTATCTTTAGTAGGTAACACTAAAATAGGTGGTGTTGAAAACAATGTTTTAATCTTATCCAAAGAGGATTGGCATTCCTGGGACCAGTGGACCATATTAGGCGAACCTTTCTTTAGAAGTGTAGAAAGAGGTGCCATGATAGAGGATAGATTCTGAATGAATCTGCCATAGAGATGTTAAGTATCTTACTAGTATTATGATCCTCTGTCTTTAGGAAACCATGACCAACTCGGTGGCCTAGGAAAGAAATTTCGCTAAAACCAATATAGGCTTTAGAGGGTTTCGCTGTCAGGTTGTGCTCGCGCAAAGTAGACAGCAATTCATCTAACCCTGAATAGTGATCTTCCCAAGTATCGCTGAAAAGACAGATGTCGTCTAGATATGCAATGACATCTGACCGATAAGATAGGATTCGGCGCATCATGCGTACAAATGTAGCTGGTGCGTTCATAAGACCGAAAGGCATAAAATTCCATTGGAACAAACCTCTAGGTGTTGAAAAAGCCGTGAGAGGTTTGGCGCGTTCAGATAAAGGAACTTGCCAATATCCTTTAGACAAATGAAGTTTAGTGAAAAAATGAGATTTGGAGAGTCGAGTAAGTAGCTCTTCCAGTAAAGGCTTAGGTTCAGCATCGAACTTCGTTACTTGATTCAATTTGCGATAGTCATCGCAAAGACGTATGTTATTGTCTTTTTTCCGAACAATAACCATCGGCGAAGAATATGCAGAGGTGGATGGTTCGATTAGTTTCAAATCTATCATCTCATCCAACTCTTTCTCGACCTGTGCTTGAAAATGTATAGGGATAGGATAAGGTCTAACCCTAATAGGAGTATGGTCAGTTAGAACAATGTCATGTTCAATGACATGAGTGTGTCCAGGGATGTCAGTAAGTACATCCTGAAATGTTTGCAACATAGTTAAAACTTGTCGCTGTTCTCCTAGAGACAAATCAGGAGAGACAGTAACGTTCTTCCATGATTCACTAGAATGAAGTGGGATCATTGGAAGAGGAAGATTTACATCTGAAAAACTCGTTTCCTCATCCTGTATCACGGACAGTGATGAGTAATGACCATGTTGTACTGGAGAATCGTCCGTTGCTTGGAAAATGGGTTGTAAATAATCCGGACGTTCATGGAATCCCGTAAGCATATTGATGTGGAAGGTTTTATGCTTCCCATCAATATCGACAATATAGTCGACATCGGAAATTTTCGATATTATATCGTACGGACCTTTCCAAGAAATAAGTAGTCTGTTTTCCCTACAAGGTAGTAATACAAATGCTTTGTCACCAGGACAAAGTTGTCGTAAGCATCTCTTCTTATTGGCAAATTGCCTTGCCTTCTGTTTCGCAAATTCGGAAGAAGAAGTTGCTAATTTGCATGCTTCGATAATCTTTTGTCTCAACGCGATGACATATTCGTAGGATGACTTTGTGTCATCGTCAATATTGTCAGCTGTTATGAGATCATGAAGCAACGACATAGGGCCGCGCGGTCGCGCGCCAAAGACAAGTTCAAAGGGAGAAAATCCTGTATGTTCATTGGGGACCTCTCTGTAAGCGAAGAGGGCCGCAGGTAAAACTCTGTCCCAGTCTTGAGGATGATCCTCAGTTATCTTCCCTAGTAAGTTTTTAAGTGTTCTATTAAGGCGTTCGACCATCCCATTAGACATTGGATGATAGATACTACTTAAAGATCTATCTATCTGCAGAGTAGACATTACTTGAGACATGGTATCTGATATTAGTTGGGTGCCATGGTCTGATAATATCTCTCCGGGGAAACCCAGACGAGAAAATATAAGCCAAAGAGCATCTGCAATATCAGCAGTAGTAATGCTCTTCAGAGGAATAGCCTCTGGCCAACGTGTGCACATATCCACACACGTCAAGATAAACTGATGTCCTCTGGCAGACTTGATCTTAAATGGACCAATAATGTCTATGGCCATTTTTTGAAACGGCCGAATAGGAATGTCTGCCGCCTGAATGGGTGCAGCATGGCGTGGACCTTTGGATTTAACTTCCTGACATACTTTACAAGATCGACAATAAATCCGTATGTCCTTGTTTACCAATGGCCAAAAGAAAGCCGCAAGGACTCTTGACTTAGTACGGGAAAAATCCATGTGTCCAGCACACTGAGAGTCGTGAGCGTGCTGCAAAATTTTAACTCTCAAATTCTTGGGAACCAGGATTTGAGAATGACTTGACGTAATGGAGTCTTGAACCATACGTACAAGTACGCCATTCTTCTTTGTAATCCACGTTTTACGACTTGTGTCTTTATTCGGATCACCTTTCGTTGCAAGAATGAAAAATTTCTTCAGAGTGGGATCATCTTCTTGCTGTTTCATAAACGAGTCACGAGAAATTACCAAGGGATCATCTTGGTTATGCTCTTCATTATCTTCAGTAGATGAAGTTTGAGGCATATTAAGAGCCTGAGCTCTAGTGACTACAGCGTTAGCAATCTGCATGTTTTGCTTTTCCCAAGCGGAAATTTGTTGCGAAGTGCATTCTTTGACTCCATGAATGCGACCGATGATGAGGTCAGCGATCGGATTCGGAAGAAGACATGCGTGTACATCTCCTGTAAAGAAAGGAGTAGCAATCCTAATGATAGCAGTAGAGTATTTCTCTAATGTGCCGCCAAATGTTACACATTTGACTACTTGTCCAGTGGCACGGGAAGGATCTACGAGTGACTGCCTAACACCAATTGTGGTGCATCCAGAATCAAATAGCACGGAGACTGGATTGTTATTTACTAAACCCTTATGTAAGACAAGAGAACCTCTTCCATCATGCGCGACTGACGCAGGAAGAGCAGGAAGAGGATGGCCGCAGCTTAAAGTAGACACTGTGGTTGGCTCAAATAATGTTTTGCATTGGGGGCACTGAGATGCTCTCCCAAAATCAAAAGCGGAACATGCCATATTACTAGCGTCATTATTATCTTTACTCTGTTTATAGGCTTCATGAGACTCTTGCTGTGCAGAGTTTGCCTGAAAATGTGGTTTATGTCTTCTGTTTTGAGATCTACCTCGGTTATTATTACCTCTGTAGTTATTGTTACCTCTATTGTAACCCCTATTTGGGTTTGAGTCATAGTTCTCTTGGTTACCATTATCATATTCATTATAATGAGTATCTCTGTAATTATGATCTTGTTGACTCCAAGACGGATAACTCGGATAGTTTCTATAATTACTTCCTCTACGGAAATTCCTATAATTGTGACCACCCCTGTGTCGAGAGCTATCAGCTCGTCTCCAGTTCTTCGACGAAGAACCCTGAAATGATTGGTTACCTTGGTTTTGATAACTATTATGGTTACCTTTTTTTCAAATCTGTTTTGGGGTCCCTGAAATCTGTGTGAATAATTGGGATTGTATGGTGTTGCTGAAGCAACTGGCATACTCTCCTTAATCTTAGTGTTGCCAAAAGTCACGTCGGGGTGTGCAGTGACATATTGGGAACAATATTCTTCCATTTCCTTTAGTGATTTGGGTTTACGCTCATGTATAAATTCAAGGAATGGTTTGTTAACACATGACATAATCTTATCTCTGAGCAACAAATCTATAAGTCCTTCATAAGTTTTTTCTGTCTTGGAAAGCTCAATCCAACGATCAAATGTGAGACGTGCCTTTGCAATGAATTCTGAGAATTCTACACCTGTCTCAGGCACCATCGTCTTAAACAAAAGGCGATAGCCTTCCTCACTTAGCTGGTATTTTTTTATCAAAGCCGCCCTAATGACATCATAATTATCCTTATCTGCTTCTCCTACAAGGCATAACCTAGTCAGAGATTCACCTTTCAAGTTTTCTGCTAATTGGTTAGCATATTGTGATTTATCCACATTATGAGTACAACAAGAACGTTCAAATCTATCCAGCCAGAATGTAATATCGTCACTGGACTGATTGAACGGTGGAACCTTAACCTTGTAAGTAGAAGGTTTACCATTACCACTAGATGCCTGATTAACATTACTCATACTTGTCAATCTTAATTTCTCTAACTCAAATTCATGTTCTCTTATTGCTTTTTTTTTCTTCAGCTTCTCTGTCTAATCTTTTTTGTTCAGCAGCAGCTTCATCTTTTCTTTTTTCTTTTTCCATTTCCATCTGGAATCTTTTTTCCTCAGTCTGTATCTGCAATTTCTTTAGTTCAGCAGCAGCAGTAGCTTCTAATTTTTTCTCTTCAGCTTCTCTTTGCAATTTTTTTTCTTCAGCTAGAGCTTTTCTCTCTTCAGCAGCAGCAGCAGCAGCTTTTCTCTCTTCTGCAGCAGCAGCAGCTTCTCTTTCTAATCTTTTCTCTTCAGCCAGAGCTTTTCTCTCTTCTGCAGCAGCTTTTTTCTCTTCAGCAGCAGCTTTTCTCTCTTCTGCAGCTAATGCTTTGTCATATTGAGCAACAGCTCATTCTTCTAAGTCTTTACCAGTCTTATCAAGGGATTTCCCTTGTGCAATGAAGTATTCTAATGTAGACATGATGTCTAACAATAATACTAATTACCTGAAACAATACTAATACCACAAGTTCTTAATGACTTGATTAATCAGTACACTATCTCAATCTCAGTGGGTCACAAGCCTTAATAAGGTCTTGTATAATTTCTTGTATACCAGTAATAATAATAAAGTACTGGTTTATACCATAATCCAAGTGCAGTGCACAAGCAATAGTGTCTTATGAAATATACCTATATAAAACATATAACATATAATCATAAATGCATATATCATGTGTGTAATATATAAAGCACTGTGTTGCAGATAGGATGTTCAGTTATACATTAAATAATGAAATGTGTTGGAAAGAGTTTCAGTTCAGAAATATAATGGCACAGTTTCTGAATAAACAAAATAAACTGCCACTTTAATCAATACTAGATTTATGATTTAATCTATTATATGATATGAGCATCAGAAGGTCCAGCGATGAAATTTATGCACTTATGTTCAACAATACTGCCACAATAGAACAGTTTATGGCCTTCAAAGTATCAGCTCTGTACTGCCAAAAATGTCAACAAACATTGACCCAGATTCACTTTACTTGTTAGGATCGGTCAAGCTGACATCGCCTGTATAGTTGTAAACTTGTATACCGGTGTTCATGCGTGTCGTATCAGCCACGGAAACGGTCTGGTATTGGTAGTCTGTTGACTTCTCAACTTCTGCGAGGTCAAACCCAGAAAGCTGGCTCACCGGTGTTAAATGCTGTATCATTCATCAGTGTTAAAGACTGTCTTGTGAAGATATAAACTCTGGCCCACCAGTTATGTTACTGTCAGATATGTAGAAGGGCTGGTACACTGTAAATGCGTGGTGAAAAATGGTAGAGTGACCGTGTTATCTGTCATCTGTACTGTGGAATGTAGGTCACCAGCGCGGGGTTACACCAGGGATGATATGGCCCCTCAAAAACAGTGTTCATATAACGTCTGTATAGTAATGTGTTGAGTGAGGGTAAAGACGCGAATGCTAAGAGCTCTTGATAGATGAATAATACCCTCTTTCACTCATGTGCAGTCGTCAATGACGCAAGGAAGACTGCTGGCACATTAAACACATTTAATGACGAAAACTAACAGTAGCATCAATAAGACAGTCAAATCACAGGTTGGCATAATACATCATGGTACAATTGATAAATGGTCTTGCAATGATACATGGGCACTCGTTGCATAATAGCACAATGGAATGTCAGTAGACAAGCACTCAGTATTGCCCATATATATATATCATCTGAGTTTACTGACAAAGCACGTCAGTTTATAAACAATATTCAAGATGGCTTCTAGACCTAACCTCGTCTAGCGAAGATTCCTTTAAATAATGTTCAGCACATATTTTTCATGTAATCATATTGAACCGCTAGTAATGGGTTCTCATCTGTAGCAGTGATCTCTGGACTCATCAAGCGATAATACGGGGCATCCCTTTTCTCTTCTTGAAAGTCACAAAATATTTGGATACAAGATGGCTGCTGTCGTGAGCTGTCACTCACTTTAGGATACAAACTGGAATCTGTATCAAAGTTAATCCTACATTAAATGTTCTCATTGCTCTGTAGATTCTATCATGATGCAATGGACTTCAACATACAATATGGTGCTGCTAGAAATGAATGACCTCTTCATCTAGTTAAATATTCCCTCAGACGTACAAATCGTGCGTCTGCTTATCGAAAACGATGGCTTCGTAAGAGAGTTCATAAGAAGTGCTTTTGTTACCTTGGTATCAGAAATATGATTCTGCCATTCCTTGGCAATAAGAATAAACACTGGGGTAAAGCATACACGATAGGTCTAGACGACTATCACTTTCCCCTACACATATATCGATCACTTTTTCCGGCGACAAGCCGATACAGAAAACACGACAGCCCCCCATCATCAGGGCGAAGCCAAATCACACCTCTCTAGCCACACATCCGCTGAACAGCCTTTGACCTTTCTAGCGACAAAGAACATATAGTTCGACTTAGATATGTAAAGATATACAGATATAAGACAGACTCGTCCTACCTAGACAAACAATACACATAAATTCAGGCCATAGATATTCTGAAGCAAGAACAATCTATTCCTACCCAAACAAAGAATAAATCGTAGTAAAACTAGATTCGTCCGCGGAGTTCGATCTGAGACTCCTTTCAAGGGAAGTAACTCAAAAATGACTTTTCCTTAAGCACTAAAAAGTATCTATTTTGTTTACAAAATATTTGCGAACATAACAAGCATACAAATGTATTATATTGCAAGATATCAAAGACTGCACGTAACATCTGGCCATTCCTGTCTCCAGACATGAGTCCGATTGAGCACCTGTGGGATGAGCTGCATAGACGTGTTTGTCGCCGAGACGTTGCTCCAGCCAATCGTCGTGATCTGTTCCAGGCACTCCAGGAAGAGTGGGCAGCCATCCCACAGGCCCACATCAGACGTGTGATCGCATCCATGCCCAGGAGATGCCAGTCGCTGATCGATGCAAGAGGAGGCCACACACCATACTAACGGGAAAGCCCGTACGCCAAAAAACTCTCGTGACCCAGATGCAAAACAACTGTCAATTGATTGGTTGAACCCTAAGGTATTCTTGTGTGCAATTTGAACAATTAACTCATTAAATTAAAAAGGTTATTGAATGTCAAAATTATGGCTATGAGTGTACCTTCAGTAGCTATGCGTTTCTTTTTTTGAACAGTATAGATATGAGCAGAAATAAAAGTGTCGACCCGGAAATTCCAGGTAATCAGTACGTACAATTGAAAATGAGTACTGCCGTAGAGTTAAAATATATCGAGAAGAGGTCTCCCCAATCCATCCTGTGACAGTATTACAAATATGTCCCAGTTTACCCGTCTATGGTTCTGTCAACATTACAAATATGTCATAGTCCGCTCATTTGAAGTTCTTTGAACATTACAAAACTGTCCCAGTTAGCTTGTCTGAAGTTCTGTAAACATTACAAATATATCCCAGTTAGCTCGTCTGTAGTTCTGTAAAATTACAAATTTTTCCCAGTTAGACCATTTGCAGTTCTGTAAACATTACAAATCTAACCCAGTTACAGCCACTAGGTTAGCCTATTAGCAGAGAGGCAAGACAGAATTACAAACCATGTTGAACTTCTTCTTCTTCTTGCGATCGCATCTTTGATGTTTACACCGTCAGACGAGTTCTCATGATGAATTCGACATGAACTAAAGAACTACAAAACCGTGATGATGAACTAAGAAATGCCAAAACACAACAGGGAGAGAAGAAGCAACCGAAGATAATCACAAACACTGGTCACGTACGAAATCAGATTTCTTTTACGCATTGCCACAGTTTTATAAGGGGAGGTAGCAATTATTTTTCTTTTTTGCAAGGGTAACAATGCAATAAAGAAAAAAAAGTATTAAATTAAATGAAAGGTTTTACGGTTATACATTAATTATATCTAGTCGCTATATAAAATAAAATGAGACAGATATAGTTTATTATGAAAATTATATAAGTGTTAAATTTTGTAACTTATTAATTTTTTTATTGTATTTTATCAATATATTTTTAAAAGCTTTCCGCTCGTTACGAGCTTCAACGTAGTGAATACTTACATTGCCTGTCACTCTCAATGTCACTACGATAAATCACATAAGTTTCGTAGGTTTGCGCACCAAAATGTGTCGTCAGAGCTGAAAAATGCTCTTTATCAAATCATGAACACAACAGATTGAGATACCATCTATTCAACAAGCTAAAGATAGGAACTACCGATCAGTGTAACTGTAGCACTGATAAAATGACTGCTGAAAATCTGCTTCAAAGATGCCCCTTATATGTGATACAGAGAAAGTGCATATGGCCGACGCCAGCTCCTTTAGTGGACAAGCTTTACGGGGATTCAAATAGCCTCAAACTGACTACTGCTTTCTTTGAGAACATTCAAGTGGACGTCTGAGAGTGTACGAAGAAGGAGAAGAAATCATGAACATACTGTATTAAATAAATACAAAAGCCGTCCCAGACAAATATGTTTACGACAATAATAATAATAATAGCCCCTTCAATCATAACTGGCTACGGGAATGTGCCTCTGAGGTGGCAGCCCTCAGCTGCTTATTTTCCTGGTGCTCTTTTTGACGTTTTCTCCTCTTCTTCGGCTTGTTGTGTGAGCTTCTTTTCGCCCAATCTGAGGTGGCGCCGTAAATAGCATCGCCACTTAGTGTGATCGGCAGCTTCATCCTCCCATAATGCTGGATCCATGTCCAGTGCCCGCATATCTCTCTTGCACACATCTTTGAACCTCAGCTGTTTTCGCCCAACTGTTCTCTTGCCATCTGCTAATTGGCCGTAGAATATATCTTTTGGGATGCGACCATCTTCCATGCGGCGAACATGGCCAAGCCAGCGAAGTCTGCGCTGTCTAAGCAGCGTATACATACTTTGAAGGCCAGCACGTGACAACACCTCCACATTTGTCACTTTATCTTTCCACGAGATGCCGAGGATGCGGCGTAGACACCGCAAATGGAAGGTATTGAGCCTTCTTTCTTGCTTAGCATAGGTCGTCCAGGTCTCGCTGCCATATAATGTTTACGACAAGCGCTCTTATTTATAAGCACGGACATAAATATTACAAAGGGGATAGGTACTGTCGTTATAGATAAACACGACCTTAAACAAGTTTTTTTTTGGATTTTATTGTTATTGTTACTCACAATCGACACCACTGCACTCCGGGAAAACCCATAGGTACTCAGTCTCCCTCAGAAAATCTGGACATGTATGTCTGCTAATGAGCTACGAGGGTCTCTGAAAAGATGAAGATAGAATATGACTACTGTACCATCAACAGTTGTACAAAACGTCTGATATGAGTTTGTGAATGGGGTTATCAACCTCCTCAGGTTCAAGCACATTGACACAAAAACCACGACTACAACAGTTTGTGGATTTTTTGCGCAGGCTTCCTACCACGTGAACTGTAGTCATGGTTACATGAACCACTAAGTCAATGATAACACTGACAAACAACATTTTTCTTTCTTATATAAGAATAAGTGTTCTTAGGTCAGTTTCTTGCGCTGATTTCAAATCTAAAATCCGTTTATCTCTATCACGTCGGGTTCTTAAGATATTTGTGAATAAATATATTTTTGGGAAACCGTTATTTGCTCCGTTTCATTTTTACTATATAACTTATTAAAAATTAATAAAATGCAAAATAATTCTACTTTTTATACTGCTAAAAGATGCATGACATATGTTACGCTATTTTTCAAATAGTTACTGTATTTTGAAATAATTCTGAGCGAAATATGGCTTCTAGAAGTTGTAGAATCGGTATCGAAACCAGTGCCTCATGATCCAATCACGTGTCCGATCCCAGTTGCACCATAACAATATCCGTTGGACGTGAATGAACCATCAGAAAGTGATAGTTTACCTGCTTTAGAAACTAATTCTGACTCGGATTATATACCGGTGAATGATGGTGTTCACTTAATTAACCATTCAGAACTTTCAGATCTAATACGTGATCTCGCTCTTACCAAAGGACAAGCGGAATTACTCGGTTCGCGACTCAAAGAATGGAATCTTTTAGCGCCCAACACTCCGATATCTAAATTTCGTCATAGACACAGAAAACTTGTTCAATACTTTGAGATGGATGATGGCATTTGCTATTGCAAAGATGTAAACTGTCTAATGGTGCACCTCGGTCGTGAGCACATAGTCAACGAATGGCGACTTTTCATCGATTCTTCCAAGACTAGTCTAAAAGCCGTGTTATTGCATAACGGAAATTTATTTTCATCAATTCCAGTCGCCTACTCTGTTCATATGAAAGAAACTTATGACAATATGGCTATACTTTTGGCAAAAATAAAGTACAATGACTACCAATGGCGGATTTGTGGAGACCTAAAGGTCATTGCAATTCTCACGGGCATGCAGACTGGGTATACTAAATTTTGTTGCTTCCTATGTGAATGGGACAGCCGCAACAGACAGGAACATTATGCAAGAAAGGTGTGGCCTATCAGGGATCGTATGCAGCTCTGGCATAAAAATGTAATACATGAGCCATTAGTTAACAAAGACGGCATCATTTTACCACCGTTACATATAAAGTTGGGGCTCATGAAGAATTTCGTAAAAGCGTTAGATAAAACGAGAAAAGCTTTCACTTATCTTCGAGAAAAGTTTCCGCAAGTTAGCGATGCAAAGATAAAGGAAGGTATCTTTGTAGGACCTCAGATTAGGAAAGTTATTGCAGACAAACAATTCGAGAACTTGTTACATGGTAGTGAACTTCGCGCATGGATGGCATTCAAATCGATCGTCGATAACTTTCTGTGAAATCACAAATCTGTCGACTATGTGCATATTGTTAAGCAGTGCATAGATGCATACAGAATTATGGGCTGTAACATGTCCCTCAAAATCCATTTGCTTGATTCGCATCTTGACTTTTTCCCTGACAAACTTGGCGAAGTCAGCGATGAACATGGAGAACGATTCCATCAAGATATCGCCGTAATGGAATCACGCTATCAAGGACGGTGGAGTGTGACCATGCTTGCCGATTATTGTTGGATGCTTCATCGCGATGTACCACATGCCATTCACCGACGAAAGTCGACTGCAAAGAAATTCAAGCCTACATAACTGTTACACTTCTTGTATGAATGATGTTATAATACTTTATGCCTTGTTAAAAAACTTCAATTGCGTATTTCTAGAGATCCCGACCTGATAGAGAAAAACGGTTTGCAGATTTAAAAACAGCGCATTAAAATTGACCAGAAAAACATAGAAATGTTAGAGAAAGAAAAAAAAAGTTTTTTTTTGTTAGTCAGTGTAATCAATACTCACACATAAGGTCAAGTATTAACAAACATCTCTAACTACAGTGATGATTCCATTAACCACTGAGTGAATGATGATCAATACTCACACACAAGGTCATGTATTTACACACATCTCTAACTACAGTGAAGGTTCCATGAACCACTAAGTCAATGATGATCAATATTCAAACACAAGATCAAGTATTTACAAACATCTCTAACTACAATGATATTTCCATGAACCACTAAGTCAATGATGATCAATATTCACACACAAGTGTCGTAGGGATAGGTTGTGATTTATTCTTTGGCCCGTCTGAGAAGAGTGGATGATGATAGGTACGTGAGAAAAAAAGTGTGAGAAATAGATTTTCACGTGGTTTAGCTAAAGGAGAAAGATATGTCTCTGGAATGAGTACGTTTCTCTATTCCAGCCTATCTATACGACTGAAATTTAGTACAAGACAACCTTGCCCTCTTCATACATATAAATATAAGTTTAGCTACACACAGACACAGTTATTTGGCACCAAGACACACACAAACGTGAAAAACTACGGTTGATTGGGTATGGGTCTGACCAACACACAAAGTTAAGTTTCTTGTTGTTTATTATCATTTAAACTTGACAACAGCTATATCTAAAGAAAAATAAAATAAAATCAGATTTACATACACATGAAATAGCAGAATAAATGCACCCTTCCCCTATGGAGAAAAGAACCCATAAGTTAATAACCCAAAGGTCGAAGGTTAGCAATATGTTACAGAGTAGACAGTAAAGTAACCAAGTTCCTACTACGAGGTCTGGTCAAAAAGTATCCGACCTTTTTTTTTGGGGGGGGGAGGGGGGGACATGATATACAGGAGGTTTCTCTGGTGGATACAGTGGAGAAGGCCTTCCTGCGCATGCATGAATTTTTTCCCTCCCAAAGACAGTGTCAGTCGTCTGCACTTAGTGTACGCGCGAGCTGTGGTAGTAACAAGCCGTCGGATTTTTATTTGTCGCGAAATGAGGGAACGTTTTAAACAGCCATATTGCATTAAATTTTGCCAACAGCTCAGTGATACCCAAGTAGAAACAATTCGAAAGATTCAACAAGCTTTTGGCGATGAAGCCATGAGCATTACACAAATTAAGGAGTGGTAGACGCAGGATGATGTAAATATGGAGTGAGAGTGTAGAGTGTTATAAACGCGAATGATGGAATGTCCAAATCTTGACCAATCTAAAGCACTCATTCACTCATGTCTATAAGGCACCAATGCAGACTGCTGGAATCTCTTCATACAGTTTATTCAGACGCACATACTGGGACAGAACGAATAGATCATAAGTACATGTTGACACATCAATCTTCAGGCATGAATAGTAGATCCCATGTCATGGAACATTCAAATATAATGGGTGGTACAAAACAGCATTCAATGTTGTTATACATTATGGCCGCATCCCCTATCTGACTGAACGCATCAGTAAAGGCGGATCGGTAAACAAATGAAGAGTTCGATGGACGAACCTTCTTCCCCTTGCTAAGTTCTTAGGTTGCTTATGTTCAATGTTTATATCATACTGTGAAACCACGATAAGGGGTTTTCATCTAAATGAGATCTCCATGTCACTATCCGAATAGTAAGGTACACGACCCGTTCTCTGGACAGTGATCTATAATGATGACAGGAATACAAAAAATGGCCTCCTTCCCTGAGCTTTCGCTCACTCGCCCAGCAGAAGAATAATCATCAGCCAAAGTTGATTCAAAACTTGAATAAGTATAACTTTCTAGAGTTACCATACAGTCCCTTTGTCAGAAGGTTACTTCATGAAGACATAAGCGCTGATGGAACCTGTCATCTACAACAATATCTAGTTAAACGACCAACGATGCACGAAAATACGTTGCTTCATCTAGGTCTAACCATAAGGAGATCGTCAAAAAGGGAGTGGATTTACCTTGAGTCCGAAAAGTACATAATACAGTACATGAGGAGAGTCTCTAACACTATAATCTTGTAGAAACACAATCTCCTACTGAAGAAATCATTTCATAAATCATTTTCCACTCTAGAAAAGACCAACCCTGGAAATGCGTGACCAGCCATTGTAGGCGGCAATATCGGAACTCATCACGACTCGCCAAGACAACCAATACCTCCGCTAGAGCGGCATAAAGAATACAGTCCTGCCTACCCATACAAAATATAAGTATTCTTACGCCCGATCAATATCAAGGGAGATTATCCATATAATCAAACGTATAAATCAAACATGGATTATCTGGCTTTACAAAAGAAAGCATTTTCGTACCCAATCAAATACAACAATATATTTTCCATATTAAATAGACATATCGTACATTTGTAATCTGTGCATTCAAAAATATGTATGCAACAGATTACCACACCCCCCGGGAAAAAAAAATGGTACATTTTTTTTTTGAAATACATCCAGGAGCAACATACAATAGGCTCACAACGCACGAATAACAATGCGCAGATGATAAGCATTCCAAACAAATGTAACGCCTAATGTAAGGCAAAGTCGTCATATAGCACGACCAATGAGAATCTATCTCAGGATTCAGAGAAAATTTTTCTCTGAGTATAAATATCTCCAGAGAGGTGTCACCAACGCATAACACAATACTGGCAATGCCACAATTTGTACAATAGTTCATCTTAGGTATCTTAACATTATGATCACCAAATAAGAAAAATATCAAAAACCTGCGGTGAATATACATCAATGCACCACTAAGTAGTGATACAGACAATGTATGATATATTACATATAAGTAAATACTTTAACATTGGAAAAACTGTAGTAAAGTCAGACATGTTAGAAATCTCAAGATCTGACAGTTAGGTGGAATCATGTGGGCATCTCGATAAGATATCCGCCATCACATTTTCTGAACCACGGATAGCTCGTACCGAAAAATGAAAAGGCTGAAGAGCAATCGCGTATTGCGTTGATCTCGCGCTCTTCAGATTTTTAGTCTGAATAGCTGTAAGAGCTTTCTGGTCAGTCTCCACAATAAAATGCGCGCCAAGAAGAAATCTTTGAAGTTTAAGAATTGACCAAACCATAGCCAATAATTCACGGTCTAGGACCGAAAAATTTCTCTCTGCGGCATTAAGTTTTCGAGAAATATACATCACTGGATGCAGAGTTCCAGAGTACTCTTGCATTAGTGCCGCTCCAATCCCAGTGGATGAAGCGTCACTACGAAGAATAAATGTCTTATCTTTAGTAGGTAACACCAAGATAGGTGAAGTAGAAAACATCGTTTTAACCTTATCCAAAGAGGATTGACATTCTTGAGTCCAATGGACTATATTAGGAGACCCTTTCTTTAACAAAGAAGAAAGAGGTGACATAATTGAGGACAGATTCGGAATGAATCGTCCATAAAATTGTATGAGACCTAAGAGACTTCGCACTTGCTTTTTAGTCTTAGGCATAGAAATGTTAAGTATCTTACTTGTATTATGGTCTTCCGTTTTTAGAAACCCATGACCAACACGGTGACCTAAGAAAGATATTTCGCTAAAACCAATACACGCTTTCGATGGTTTCGCTGTCAGGTTATGCTCGCGTAAGATAGACAATAGTTCATTTATCCCATTATAGTGATCGTTCCAAGTATCACTGAAAAGACAGATGTCATCAAGATATGCAATGACATGTGAGCGATGAGATAGGATTCGACGCATCATGCGTACGAATGTCGCTGGGGCATTCATAAGGCCGAAAGGCATGAAATTCTATTGGAATAGACCCCTTGGCGTCGAAAAAGCAGTAAACGGTTTGGCGTGTTCGGATAGTGGGACTTGCCAATATCCCTTAGACAAATCGAGTTTAGTAAAGAAGTGAGAATTCGATAGTCTAGTAAGTAGCTCTTCAAGTAAAGGCATAGGTTCAGCATCAAATTTCGTCACTTGGTTCAATTTGCGATAATCAACGCAAAGACGTATGTTGTTGTCTTGTTTTCGCACGATAACCATCGGTGAAGAATATGCTGATGTGGATGGTTCAATTATTTCCAACTCTATCATTTCATCCAACTCTTTTTCTACCTGTGCTTGAAAATGTATCGGGATAGGATACGGTCTGACTCTTATAGGATTATGGTCAGTAAGAATAATGTCGTGTTCAATGACATTAGTTCGACCAGGAATGTCAGTAAGGACATCCTGAAATTGTTGTAACATAGCAGAAACTTGTTTCTGTTCTCCTGGAGATAATTCGGGAGAAATCGCAACATCTTTCCATGACTCATTAGAATGAAGCGGAATCATTGGAAAAGAGAGATTCACATCTGAGAAACTCGTTTCCTCATCCTGTATTACTGACAGTGATGAGTAATGTCCATGTGGGACTGGTGAATCGTCCGTTGCCTGGAAAACAGGTTGTAAATAATCCGGACGTTCGTGGAATTCCGTGAGCATGTTGATGTGGAAGGTCTTATGCTTCCCATGCGTATCGACAATATAGTCGACATCGGAAACTTTTGATATTACATCGTACGGACCTTTCCAAGAAATAAGGAGTCTGTTTTCTCTACAAGGTAGCAGGACCAATACTTTGTCACCTGGACAGAGTTTTCGCAAGCGTCTGGTCTTATTGGCGAATTGCCTTGCCTTCTGTTTCGCAAATTCAGAAGAAGCAGTTGCCAATTTGCATGCTTCAATAATCTTGTGTCTAAGTGCAATGACATATTCATAAGAGGATTTTGTGTCATCGACAATATTATCAGCAGTTATGAGATCATGAAGTAGAGACATAGGACCTCGCGGTTTCGCGCCAAAGACAAGTTCAAATTGAGAAAATCCTGTATGTTCATTGGCGACCTCTCTGTATGCAAAGAGAGCCGCGGGTAAAACCCTGTCCCAATCCTGAGGATGATCCTCAGTTATCTTACCTAATAGGTTTTTCAGAGTTCTATTAAGACGCTCTACCATGCCATTGGACATAGGATGATAAATACTATTCAGAGATCTTTCTATCTTAAGAGTTGACATCACTTGAGACATGGTATCCGATAAGAGTTGGGTACCATGGTCTGACAATATTTCTCCTGGAAATCCCAGACGAGAGAATATAAGCCAAAGAGCATCTGCAATATCAGCAGTAGTTATGCTCTTCAGAGGGATAGCCTCTGGCCAACGTGTGCACATATCAACACACGTCAAGATATATTGGTGCCCTCTAGCAGGCTTTGTCTTAAATGGACCAATGATGTCTATCGCCATTTTTTGAAATGGTCGAATTGGAATATCTGCAGCCTGAATAGGTGCAGCATGGCGTGGACCTTTGGATTTAACTTCCTGACATACCCTACAGGATCGACAATAGATCTGTATGTCCTTGTTCACAAACGGCCAAAAGAAAGACGCGAGAACTCTAGATTTAGTACGGGAAAAACCCATATGCCCAGCACACTGAGAATCATGAGCGTGCTGTAAGATTTTAACTCTCATATTTTTGGGCACAAGAATTTGAGAATTAATGAACTTAGCGGAGTCTTGTACCATACGTACAAGTACTCCATTCTTCATCGTAATCCAAGATTTACGATTCGTGTCCTTATTCGGATCACCTTCTTTTGCTAGAGTAAAGAATTTCTTTAGAGTAGGATCATCTTCCTGCTGTTTTATAAAGGAATCATGCGAAATCTCCAAGAGATCACATTGGTTCTGGTCATCATTATCTCCAGAAGGCGAAGATTGCGGCATGTTTAGAGCTTGAGCTCTAGTGACTACAGCATTTGCAGTATGCATATTATCACTTTCCCACTCGGCAATTTGTTGCGGAGTGCATTCTTTCGCACCATGAATGCGACCGACGATAAGATCAGTGATCGGATTCGGCAGAAGACATGCGTGCACATCTCCTGTAAAGAAGGGAGTAGAAATGTTGATAATGGCAGTGGAGTACTTCTCCAATGTGCCCCCAAATGTTATTCATTTGATTATTTTGCCAGTGGCTCGAGAAGGATCTATGAGTGACTGCCTCACTCCAATGGTTGTGCACCCGGAATCAAAGAGAATTGAGAATACCATCTACTAAACCATTATTTAATTTAAGAGCCCCTCATCCATCATGCGCGACTGACGCAGGGAGAGCGGGAAGAGGATGACCACAGCTTAAAGTCGAAACTGTGGTTGGCTCGAATAATGTTTTGCATTGGGAACACTGAAATGCTCTGTCAAAATCGAAAGCAGAACATCCCACATTATTAGAGTCTTTCTTATCATTGGTTTGCTTACCGGCTTCATGAAACTCTTGTTGTGCAGAGTTAGCCTGGTAATGAGATTTACCATGTCTTTTGTGTTGTGATCTACCTCGATTATTGTTGCCTCTGTAATTATTATTCCCTCTGTTATAACCCCTGCTTGGGTTTGAGTCATAATGTTCATCATTATAATCATCATGCTCATTATAGTGAGAATCCCTGTAGGATTGATCCCGTTGTGTCCAAGAAGGAACACCCTGGTAATTTCTATTATTACTTCCTCTACGGAAATTTCTATAGTTATGACCACCCCTGTATCGAGGACTGTCAACCCGTTTCCAGAATTTAGAAGAAGAACCCTGATTTGATTGGTTACCTTGGTTTTGATAATTACGCCAATTAACCCTTTTGTCAAATTTATTTTGAGCTCCCTGAAAGTTGTGTGGGTACTTGGGATTGTATTGTGTTGCTGAAGCAACCGGCATACCCTCTTTAATCTTAGTGTTGCTAAGAGTTACGTCCGGGTGTGCCGTAACGTATTGGTCACAATATTCTTGCATTTGTTCTAGTGTTTGTGGCTTACGCTCGTGTAGAAATTCAAGGAAATGTTTATTGATAGAAGACATGACCTTGTCTCTGAGCAACAAATCCATAAGAGCATCATGTGTTTTCTCTATTTTGGATAATTCAATCCATCGTTGAAATGTAAGACGTATTTTCCCAATGAATTCTGAGAATTCAACCCTCGTCTCAGGTACCATTCTTTTAAACAACATGCGATAACCTTCCTCTGGTAACTGAAACTTCTTAATCAAGGCTGCCCTAATAACATCATAATTATCCTTGTCAGCCTCTTCAACCAAACATAGACTACTGAGAGAATCGCCTGTTAGATTCTCAGATAATTGGTTAACATATTGCGATTTATCAACATTATGAGCCCGACAAGCACGTTCAAACCTCTGAAGCCAGAATGTTATATCATCATTGGCAGAATTGAATGTTGGTACCTTAACTTTGTAAGTAAAGGGTTTACTATTACCACTAGATGCCTGATTAACATTACTCATACTTGTCAATTTCAATTTCTCTAATTCAAACTCATGTTCTCTTATTGCTTTTCTCTCTTCAGCTTCTCTGTCTAGTCTTTTCTGTTCAGATTCTCTGTCTAATCTTTTTTGTTCAACAGCAGCAGCAGCTTCTCTGTCTAGTCTTTTTTGTTCAGTTTCTCTGTCTATCCTTTTTTGTTCAATAGCAGCAGCAGCTTCTCTGTCTAGTCTTTTTTGCTCTGCCTCAAATCTCCTTTCCTCAACTTGCATCTGCAATTTCTTTTGTTCGGCTTCTACTCTTTTTTGTTCAGCAGCAGCAGCAGCTTCTAATCTTTTTTCTTCTTTTTGAAGCTTTCTCTCCTCTGCAGCAGCTTTTCTTTCCTCAGCAGCAGCTTCTAATCTTTTTTCTTCTATTTGAAGTTTTCTCTCTTCTGCCTTCAATACCATAGAGAATTGAGCAGTTTCCAATTCTTCTAATTCTTTGCCAGTCTTATCAAGGGATTTCCCTTGTGTAATAAAGTAATCTAATGTAGACATCCTGTCTTATTAAATCAGAAACCTGAAAAAGTAAATAAATTACCCTATTTCACTTTCATGGGAGACAAGTCTATACTATAGACTTAGTCTTAGTGAAAACCTTGTATGGTTATTTTGTTTATAATATAACCAATGATAACTTGAGTACCTGTGGAAAACAATATCTGTATATCCCAAACACTGTGGGAGACAAGCCTTACAAAGGTCTTGTATACTTCCTTAATGTAATCAATGATCACTTGAGTACCTGTGGAAAATAATATTTTCTATCCCAATCACTGTGGGAGACAAGCCTTACAAAGGTCTTGTACACCTTCTTAGTGTAATCAATGATCATAAAGTACTGGTCTGTACTATAATGTAAGTGTATTCAACTATACCTCATATATCATATGTCAACTAAAGACATTACAAAGGACAAACAAGAAAAGACGATATGAAAACATTTGCAGAAATCAAATTAAATTAAATAGGACAAATCAAAAAGAATGATCACAGAATCTGTGATGATAACTGCAATAAGATAACAAGACAAATAACGCCACAGTGTATAAATATAAATTGTGTATGGAAATCAAAAATAGAAAAGGGTAGACCAACAAATTATAAACAAATCAAAACAAACTAAAGAACAGAGGAATATTACAAAAACAACAATGAGTACAGTCTTCACAGCTAACACTAATAGCAACAGCTGTCGCAGCAAATTTCAAATCAAGAAAATTGCACCTATAGAAACGCACACATCAGACCCTCTATTACGTGGGATACTCTGTTGTGTGACACCGCCCAACCAAAACAACAACCCGCAGAGTGCAAACAAATATCACATATAAACATGTAAACATAAATAGCATAAATGCATATAATATTATCAAATAGTATGGCAATGTGATGTGTTGCAGAGAGGGCTTAGCTTTTAATAAAATAGCTTGCAACTTTATTAAATAATAGGTTTGTTTCTAAACTATTACAGTGTTCAATTTTCTTCAAGCACACTAGAAGATCCACCGATGAAATCTATGCGCCTTTATGTCAACAATACTGTAACAGCAAAACAGTTTATGGCCTTCAAAGTATTCAACTGTGTATGTCTCCTTGACATAGACAATGTCTGTACCACAAAATGTCACCAAGCGCTGACCTGTGAAAGAATGTCAACAATACTGCAATTCTTCTTGAGCAGGCCAAACAATCATTTCTTTGTAACCCTGACTGTACGCTGAAGAATGTCAACAAGTACTGACCCAGATACTGTATACGCTTGAACAGAACAGGTCAAGCTGACATCGACTGTATAGCTGTCCTACTGGTGTTGATGTGGTCAAACAAACGTTCTTGTAACTGTAAATGACTCTCAATAACAAGACTGCGAAGGCTGGACCCAGGAATCTGGCTCACCACTGTAGAAAAGTGGAAAAAGACTGTAAAATGTCACTGGTGTGTTAATTGATACCAGGCATGCTCCAGTCTACGAAGCAGTACTGTAAATGGGTAACTCACTCTAGTCCTGAGTTAGGGAAGGCAAAGGCAGCTGTAAGAAGTAGTTTCCCTCTGAGGCTCCAGGAGGAGCAGGCCCTTAACTTGGTCAATTCAACCGACGCAGGATGGTGTAAATATGGAGTGAGAGTGTAGAGTGTTATAAACGCGAATGATGGAATGTCCGTATCTTGACCAATCTAAAGCACTCACTCACTCATGTCTATAAGGTACCAATGCAGACTGCTGGAATCTCTTCATACAGTTTATTCAGACGCACATACTGGGACAGAACGAATAGATCATAAGTACATGTTGACACATCAATCTTCAGGCATGAATAGTAGATCCCATGTCATGGAACATTCAAATATAATGGGTGGTACAAAACAGCATTCAATGTTGTTATACATTATGGCCGCATCCCCTATCTGACTGAACGCGTCAGTAAAGGCGGATCGGTAAACAAATGAAGAGTTCGATGGACGAACCTTCTTCCCCTTGCTAAGTTCTTAGGTTGCTTATGTTCAATGTTTATATCATACTGTGAAACCACGATAAGGGGTTTTCATCTAAATGAGATCTCCATGTCACTGTCCGAATAGTAAGATACACGACCCGTTCTCTGGACAGTGATCTATAATGATGACAGGAATACAAAAAAATGGCCTCCTTCCCTGAGCTTTCGCTCACTCGCCCAGCAGAAGAATAATCATCAGCCAAAGTTGATTCAAAACTTGAATAAGTATAACTTTCTAGAGTTACCATACAGTCCCTTTGTCAGAAGGTTACTTCATGAAGACATAAGCGCTGATGGAACCTGTCATCTACAACAATATCTAGTTAAACGACCAACGATGCACGAAAATACGTTGCTTCATCTAGGTCTAACCATAAGGAGATCGTCAAAAAGGGAGTGGATTTACCTTGAGTCCGAATAGTACATAATACAGTACATGAGGAGAGTCTCTAACACTATAATCTTGTAGAAACACAATCTCCTACTGAAGAAATCATTTCATAAATCATTTTCCACTCTAGAAAAGACCAACCCTGGAAATGCGTGACCAGCCATTGTAGGCGGCAATATCGGAACTCATCACGACTCGCCAAGACAACCAATACCTCCGCTAGAGCGGCATAAAGAATATAGTCCTGCCTACCCATACAAAATATACAATATAGGACTGAATCTACTTGCACTAATAATATGTAATACATATGAATTCAGGCCATAAACATTCTAAGAACGATCAATCTATTTTCTGGCTATGACAAATGATGAATGCCAAAATATAAGTATTCTTACGCCCGATCAATATCAAGGGAGATTATCCATATAATCAAACGTATAAATCAAACATGGATTATCTGGCTTTACAAAAGAAAGCATTTTCGTACCCAATTAAATACAACAATATATTTTCCATATTAAATAGTCATATCGTACATTTGTAATCTGTGCATTCAAAAATATGTATGCAACACACACGAGGTGGTGATAAGCCACGGTTCAGTACAATCCATATTGACTGAGGATTTGAACTTGCGGAGAGTGCGCTAAATTCGAACCTGTGGACAACGGGAACTTGGCAGCTGCATCACGACAATGCACCCGCACATTCTTCGCATCTGATTCAGACTTTCTTGGCCAAACACAAGACTCAACTGATTCGTCAGGCTCCATACTCTCGTGACATGGCTCCTTGCGATTTCTGGCTGTTCCCCAAGCTGAAAATACCGCTGAAAGGGACCCGATTTGAGTCACGAGAAGACATTATGATAAATTCGACGGCCAAGCTATACTCCATTCCCAAAGAGGCCTACCTGAAAGTCTTCCAAGCATGGCGGGACCTCTGGGAGAAGTGTGTGCAGTCCCAAGGAGATTACTTTGAAGGGGATTAGGGTTTCAGACTTCCAGGTGAGTGATTGTATTTTTCCTGGCCAAAGGTCGGATACTTTTTGACCAGACCTTGTATATGCTACCCAGTAAAGTAAACCAGTTTAACAAATCCAATGTTGGAGAATTCCCTGAAACAAAGAAAAATACTCACGCACTCTGTCATACAGGGAAAAGACAAAAATAATGAGAATAAATGCAGGTAATGATAACAGGGTTGAACTTGAAGAAACAACAATACAAGATGTAGAATCGTACAATATCTAGGTAGTAATATAGACAAAGTTGGAGGGACAGACAGCGATATTTAAAAATAAGAATACAAAAGGCAAGAGGAGCTTTCATTGCATTGGGAAATATATGGAGATCAAGAGAAATCGTATCCAACACGAAAATAATAATCTTCAACTCAAATTTGAAGTCAGTCCTACTGTAAGGCTCTGAGACATGGAGAACAACAAAGACAACAACCACAAAGCTACAGACCGTCATAAATGGGTGCTTGCGTAGAATAGAGCGATTAAAATGGTATGACAAGGTTACCAACGTGGAATTGAGGACAAGAACTAGACAAGTGCAGGGTGGAACAAGAGATGAGAAGAAGACGATGACGATGGATTGGACACACACTGAGGAGAAGTATTGATAGCATTACAAGGCAGTCCTTGTTCTGGAACCCCCAGGGAAAGAGAGGCAGAGGTAGACCAAGAAGCACATGGAAAAGAGAGCTGGAAACAGAGGTGAAAATGATGGAGAGAACGTGGAAAGAACTCGAGATGATGGCACGTGACAGGAGGACTTTGCATGTGGTTGTTGAAGGCCTATGCTTCTTTGGGATTGGAGGGTTATGAAATGAACTCTGTCATACAGTGGCCACTCAATCACGCTTACCTACTCTTGGTAATATCCCTTGGAAATACAGTTATCCTGAATATATGTATTATCAGGTTTACTTCCCAAATTGGCCCCAGTACATCCTCTAACAAATAAAAAAAAAATACTAGTGAGGTAAATGCCGAATCTGATGTGGGTTTTTCCTGGATGAACAAAATGTCACCGCCAGTAGTTGATGTAGAAGCGTACTCTTGAGGTTAAAAGAGGAAAATACTTCCAGTATTGGGAAACATCTGGTTGCTAAAAATGTTACAATTGATAAATGGTGATAATCCTATCGGCTGGTTCTATGCTAGAGCGCCGATTCCGAAACAGCGTAACTTTCTGGATAAATCCGCTTGAATACGACTGTCAGAAGTCGTGAATAAATGTTATTTTTGTATACCCCAGTGGGCTGCTAAAATTGGAAAAATATCTGGGTACGTTAAGACCAGTTAAAATTATAAGTTAAAATGTTTCTCCTCTATCTATGTCAAGTACTCGCTCACCGGTGAAATTGGTGACGCACAAGCCAAGAAAAAGGGACAACATTAACCAATCAGAAAAAGACCGCTGGACGCCCTTGATCAGGTCTGCTAGGAATATAAGAAACAATATATATATATATATACATATATAAAGATTATGCTAATCTTATATCTACGCACACAGACGGGGACGAGACGATCTCTCCTCCACTCCGTCAGTCTTGATTAAATTTAAAAGGCACACGGTGTTTTCTTTTATGCCTACACGGTCAGCTTATAATGTTAATTATTATTTAATTATCCATATTTGCTCTTACACAAATTATCGCCTGTCGTTAATAGCTATTAAATTGTCGCCGTCTGTTAGTCATCGTGTGGTATTAAATAATAGGCACTTATTATAAATACACAAAATGAAATATAGCGTGAATTCTTTACTATCACTATCAGACGTGTTATCCTATAAGTCCAGTCTGCTAAAACCATCTCTTCTCATGTGAGAAAGCGTGTGGCGAAAATTAACAGTTTAATTCTCTGGTATGAAATCGCTACACGTTATTTTATTTCATTTGGTTTTAACAGCGAGAAAAATCTAAGTTAATTATAATGGTAAAGCTAACACTTTAAAAAACGTAAGCACTAATTTATATTACCAGAAGTCAGAATGAAATATTCCCACGAATTGCTAATAACACATTTAACAAGATGGTTCTAGAAGTGCGTGCTTAGACTATCCAAAAATTCTGAGTGACAACTGATAGCAGGTTTAAGAAAACACACTTTATATATCATTATGTTTCTCTGATCTATCGATGATGTTACTTTTCACGTTACTTTGTGCAACGAGGGAATCAGAAAAAGAGTTTCCAGGATAAAGGCTTTACGGTCGCTCTGTCAGACGTTGCTAATCGACATCAGAAGAATTCTTACGTCTAACGGGTCTCTCGAAGATTTTGCCCGTGAGTCCACTTCAAAGCACGCTCGGTGAATCCTGGATTTCCCTACGTAGACTCCAAAGAATTATGTGTTTTTCACGTGCGGTCAGTCAGGTATCGTATGATTGACAGATTAGCTCGCGTGATAAGACAAGATAAACAAACCTGATTCGCTACCTGTTATGACGGGCAGGTAACGAAAGTTTGTAAACGTTTGCTTATGTTCAAAGAAAAGAGGCGGGGGATGAAAAAATACGCTTGTGTAAGTAAACACAATCAGTAAATGTATTGTTTTAGCTAGCAAATCATAGAACGCTACGAGGTTGCGAAGGCTGTCAGATTACTGTAGGCTCTTTTCCCATTATACGTCACAAGAAGGTCAAGTATTTACAAACATCCCTAACTACAGTGACGGTTCAATGAACCAGTAAGTCAATGATGATCAATACTCACACAAAATGTCAAGTGTTTACAAACATCTCTAAACATTTACCTGCAAGTTTTTATTTATTTAAATATAATAATTGGATTAACTTTGTACTTTATAAAACAATTAAATGAGTATTCCCTTGAAGCGTATCTTGGAGCGGTCAAATATTATCAGCTCTGTAATCTCTCAACGGTCATGTTTAATCATTTTGAATCAATTCATCATCATCACACAAAATAAATGTCCCTAGCGCTTCAATCTAAATACACACTCTCTATAAATGTCATTTAGTTTTCCTTGTCTAGTGCAAGAACAAATAGTATACTCTCTATTAAATGTCATTTAGTTTTCCTTGTCTAGTGCAAGAACAAATAGTATACTGTCGTGGAATATTCTAATCCACATATATAAATTATTAGGTAAATATGAAGCCTAAAAAATAAAATTAATAAAGAAAAGAGCAATGGTAAAATAACAGTGCTGTCACAAAGAAGGTACTCGAAATCCCCCTTGTTTTCTGCTTCGTCTGCAAATTGCAACGCTTTCACGTTGATAGTAAAAGCTTACTGTATTATACCCGCTTTCTTCAATGAAACGTGTGCTGTATTTCTTGGAAAAACATTGAGAGGCAGACTGCGTAATGACCTAAATTAATCCTAACATTAATTATACTGCGTTACCAAAACGAACGAACAGATGGACTCAAATAGAAAGAGAGAGGGGCGAATAAAATCAGGAACGCATGCAAAATTAAACACGCGTCTCGCTATTAATGCCACCCCCAACAAGCGTAACGCGATACACAATTACTACTATCACGCGTGTTAGGCTACATGCACTAACTTTTTCGGACGAACAGTGATAAAATACACTACCCTTCCCAGAGTTAGGTTTTAAAATCATAAAAAACGCTTATTAGGAAAGATAACAATAGATGGGTTTACGTTTGAAAACATTACAGTACCCAGACAGCACATCTTCGAAACAGGAGGATAAAGAAATTGCATATTTTGAACGCAGCCACGTAGCTCTTTTAAATTTGGATATTTGGGTTCCTTAGGGCTTGCTGACAAAGAATATGTAAAACGTTACGCAAATAGTCCAGGAATTAATAAATTATAACCAAAATAAAATAGTGGGGATGCCTGACAACATGAAATCATTTCTGCTCATAAAAATTTTTTATAACGTGTTTGAAAAAAAACCTTACGTTACAGAAATAGCCTACCATGTAAACTCCAAATTGATTGGAGCGCAACAAATGAAAGACTAACCACGATTGGTCGGGCTATAAATACTATCTTTCGTTGTTAGGGGAGACGTGGAAAGGTAACATTTTTTCAAATACTTGTCGAAACGTGGCTCCATTGGCTAGACTCGCTGATATACTCACTTAGGAGCGTTAGTTCGAGACCACTAGTCAAATAAGCTTGATAAAGCAACAGTGCGTTGAAGCCAGCTCATATTTTGCTAAATAAAAGCCTGGAACATAAGCAGATGGGAATTTGTGCCAGTAGTTGTGCCAGAATTCATTGCTAATCAACGTATCTGTGTTTGTTTCCATGAATTGTGGTAAGCTTGAAACATTCAGTATCTTTTAATGAAAATTGAATGTGAATTGTTAATTTATGCCTGTATATATGTGTAGTTCAGTAGCAAACATGATGTAAAGCCTATAATGCTCCCGCCTGAACAGAAGGTGTCGGAGGAAAGTAAAACTGCATGGAATGGCCAAACAGTACACTGACACCTAGATTATTGATTAGACAGAAATAATGCTGGAAGTGCAGAGGCGTGGTAACCATTAAGGAGGTAAATACTGGTATAAAGTATTTCAGATGAAGCTGACAGTTGGCCTAACGCTCTGAACTCAATGTTTGTGATGTATTGTGATCAGTGTAAAAAGAGAGTATAAGTTAGTTATGAAGTAGAAGGTACATCCTTCTTGTTTTCAGGGACCGTGGTCTTGATGGTATTGAGCAGCACCTGGTCAGAGCTTTGCTGAATCCAGAGTCGGACAGCATACTCCTTGGTCCATTTAGCTATCAGTGAGGTGTCTCCAGAGCCGAGGGGAGAATCGAGCAGAGGAGTCTGTTCCTGCCGCCATCACGCCAGATAAGCTGATGTGGCCAGCTGAGCTCAAAATTATGTACCCCCAGCTTAAAATGACCTTGTAAAAATAAAATTAAGAGGGGAATTAAATTGTGTTAATATCAGGAACTGAGAACATCTCCAATAATAGTTCCCATAAAGACAAACTATTGAAGTCATGATGACAAATACCAACAGAGCTTGAACAAAACAAAACCAGTATTACCTCATTTTACTACTACACAACTGACACACATAGGATATTTGTAATAAGATATGTCACTACAATATTCATATTAATACATTCTGTACATAACTTGTAATTAAAATTGATTGTGATTCCTGGTTCCTTTGTATTTGAATCAGGACACACATATTCATTCATGACAGCAATGAATACATATTGTTATTTGAAAAGTTATCAGTGACTTCTTTAAGATATCCTTGTAGAGTGTTTTATGTATGTGAGTGTCACAGTGTTGTCAAGTGTAGTGGAATAAATTAAATTGTTTATCTGTCTGTTGTTGTTTTGACTTACACTTCAACATACACATACCCTAGACATATAACGTAGTCATCACACTATTCCAGAATAATTCTGACTGAGATATATATATATATGTGGCAGCAAGTAAGGTTATCTATAATACACTACTCTCATTAGATATAGATACCTTCACAGCTGATCTCAGTCAGTACACTAAGTCCCCCTATAAATATTTATAACATCCCACTTCACCACATATATTGGGGTCTCGCTCTTGGGATTTTGAATCTTTCCCTATTAAAAATATTGGGGGTAATTCACTTCAGGGAATATAAGAATTAAAAGGTATCCTTGGGTGGAATTAAATAAGGTTGAGCTCACGGTGCCTGTGTTGTCCATTAGATATATTTAGAGATTAAATTGTTGGTTAGACATTGTAGAAATTTACCTGATAGACAATGGCGGACCTGGCCAAGTTTCGATCTGCTGCTGTACAGACTGCAAAAGAGTTAGGATTAGATGGGCAAGTTATGGTTGCCTATGTCACTACGGAATGTGACAAATTTATTGAACGCGAAGAAAGAAGATTAGAAAAAGAGGCCGAAAGAAAGTTAGAGGCTGAGACTAAGAGGTTGCAGATTGAGGCTGAGGCTGACAAAGAGGCTAAAGCATTGGAAGCCGAGGAAAGAAGACAGGCTGCAGAAAGGGAAGAGAAGAGATTAGCTGCAGAAAGGGAAGCAGAAAAGGAGGAGAAGAGATTACAAAGGGAACATGAGTTACGAATAAGGGAGTTTGAGTTTCAGGGCCATGCTCCTGAAAATGGTGCCAGTCCCTTTGCCTCTGATGCCACTGCTAGCCAAGGAGCCTCAACCTCAGCTATGAATTTTCATTTAGATCATTTTGTTGAGAAAGACGATGATATAGAGAGCTACCTAAATAGGTATGAACTATTAGCTACCACGTATGGGTTAGAGAGAGAAAGGTGGAGCTTAAAGTTATCTCAGGGACTTCGTGGGGCAGCTTATGAAGTTTTTGCAAAAATGAGCAGAGGTGATCAGGAAAATTATGACATGCTAAAGCAGGCTCTTTTGTTAAGGTATGAAAAGAATGCAGAATTTTATAGGAAAAAATTTAGGAATGCTAAACTACTGTCAGGTGAAACCTATCACCAGTTCTCTGCACGAATAGAGACATACTTGGAGAAATGGACTTCTCTGGGGAAAACCCAAGATCTTAAGGAAATGGTCCTTATAGAGCAATTAAGAGAGTCCATGGCTCCAGACCTGAGAAAGTTTCTCATGGAACAAGGTGCAGAGAGGCTGGATGAGTTGCTAAATGTTGCTGAAAGGTATCAAGCAGCTCAAGCAGAGGTAACAGGTAAAAAAAAGAAACAAGTGGATAACTTTAGGGCACCACAGAACTTTAATAAATTTGATCCTAGGGATCAAAACAAAGGTAAGCACCAGTTTGATAGGCCACGGTATGAAAATAAAAATAAATTCCCACAATTCGATGAAAGGAAATATGATGAAAGAAAATCTTTCAACCAAAGAAAAAGGTGGTGTAAAAATTGTCAGATGGACAATCATGACACTGACCGTTGCAGAAGGAAACCTGTGTATATGGCAACCCTTCAGGTCAGGTCGACCTCAAGACAGGAGGAGGATATTATGTTGGATACCACTCCAGAAGAGATGAGGAAGGCACAGGCTGGGGATAAAACACTCAAGCCTTGTTTCAGAAAATTGTCAACTTGTCATACAACTCCAGGCAAGGGAGATTTTTACATGAAAAACAAGTTGATGTATAGGAAGACTGGAGCTAGATCCAAAGGTCAGGGACAACTGGTACTTCCTAAAAGATATAGGGCAGACTTAATAAGGAGCCTACATGTGAAACCAGATGGGGACCATGAGAAAATAGGTACCATCATTCAAAAGGTGGCTCACAATTATTATTGGCCCAAAGCAAGATGGGACATTGAGAATTTTGTAGAAAGGTGTAGCATAGCACATGAGGGAACACCCACAAGTGGGAACATGGATCAGGACCTGGACACGCCACGGGGCAAAATTAGGCCTGACAATAAAAAGAAATATAGATTTGATAAAGTGGACCAAATGGAATGGGAAGCCCCTTTTCACGGACAAGCTTCACTTAACTGTTTTACAATGGCCACTATGCGGAGAGTGCAAAAAGATGTCTTACCCCAGGATAAGCCGACAATCCCTCAATCGGACTTAAACAAACTGGAGGAAGAGGATGTAGAGAGGAAATCTCTCATCAAGAATTTTAAGAGGGGAGACAGCCCCAAAAGAAAAATTGGTAGCGGTCGTTTTGTGAATGATAATTCTGGGAGGAAAAATCATCACTATAAAGCTTCGAGTGGAAGAGACCATACCGGTGCATGGACAAATAGGTCCACACAATTAAAGGTCCATATGTAGCTATGTTAAGAGCGTAGACTGATGAAAAGGCAGAGGAAAACATTACATCTTCATACCAATATGTGAATGAGCTGACCACTCGGTTAAAAACTGGCTGGAAACTTGCCAATGAAAATTTGAAACAAGCCAGGAAGAAACATGCTGCCTATTATAACAGGAAGGCGAAAGACAGAAATTTGGCTGTGGGAGAGAAAGTACTGCTTCTTTTGCCTGGGAGTCAGAATAAGTTACAAATTGGATGGCAGGGTCCATATACAGTTTTAGAGAAGGTATCTAGAACAAATTATAAGATAGATAAGAAGGAGAAAGAAAAAATCTATCATGTGAATCTCCTGAAGAAATATTTGGAAAGAGAACATCAGGAAGAGACACACTTGTTGACCTTGTCCATCGCCATGGAGATGAAAAAGGAACCACTTTCATCATTTGAATATCCATTACACCCCTGTGAGACAGCAGCACAGGTGAAAATCAGTACACATTTAACGAAAACTCAGAAAGAGAGAGTGCAACAGGTTCTAAATAATCATGCAGAGGTGTTAACAGACCGACCAGGGCATACAAACCTATTGGAATATGATATGAAACTAATAGACTCCACACCTGTGTGTATGAAACCATATTCGATTCCGTTTGCTAAGGAGAAAGCTTTGAAGGAAGAGATAGACTATCTATTGAAGGAAGGAATTATTTCGCACAGTGAGTCTTCGTATAGTTCCGGTGTTGTACTCTTAAGGAAGCCCTCTGGAGAACATAGACTCTGTATAGATTACAGGAGATTGAATGCTATTACAGAAGGACAGGTGGATCCATTGCCGGATACAAATCAGCTGTTTGCCAGGCTAAATAAAGCTAAATATTTCTCAAAAGTGGATCTGAGTAAAGGATACTATCAGATTCCAGTAAAGCCTGAGGTTAGACCATACCTAGCTTTTAGTACCTCAGAAGGACACTATGAGTTTAATAGATTGCCATTTGGATTGAAGAATGCGCCTAGTGTCTTCTCTAGAATGATGAGAAAATTATTGGATCCTCTGAATAATCCCTGTATAACAAATTTTATGGATGATATCCTTATAGCAACAGAAACATTTGAGGAACACATTGACTCTCTGAACATGCTGTTTGATCGACTTAGGGAGGCAAATTTAACAGCCCGACCAACCAAATGTTGCGTTGGATGTAAAGAATTGGAATTTTTGGGACACACAGTTTATCAGGGAAACATGACCCCTGACCCAAAGAATTTAGAGAAACTACAGAAAGCCCCGAGACCACAAACCAAGAAGGACGTGATCCTTTGTCTCATTATGTGGTTTCTACCAGAAGTATATCAAAAACTTTAATTCCATATGTGCACCGTTAACTGAATTGACACGTAAAGGACATCCAGATCGCATTACATGGACACCACAATGTGAAATGACTTACCAAGAATTGAAGGAAAAGCTCACAAGTAAACCCATTTTGAAATTACCTGACTTAAGTCAAGAATTCATAGTAAGGACGGATGCAAGTAATATTGGGTTAGGTGCAACTCTACTACAGAAATCAGATGCATTGGATGGGGAATTAAGCCCAGTGGCATATGCTAGCAGAAAGTTGAATAAAGCTGAAATCAACTACTCAACTAGCGAAAAAGAATGTCTTGCAGTAATATGGGCGATAAAGAAATTCAATATTTATCTATATGGGAAGGCATTTAAGTTGCAAACAGACCACAAACCTTTATCGTTTCTAGCACAGGCTAGGCATGAGAACTCCAGGTTACTCCGATGGTCTTTACTTTTGGCTCCATATAATTTTAGCATTGAGTATATATCTGGAAAAACCAATTTGGGAGCGGATTTTTAAGCCGCCATCCGTGTGATGAGAATCACCGTAAACCCCAGAAATAATAATAAATTTCTCTATGTGTATATAGAATAAAGGACTGACATATAATGTCTGTTTTAAGAGGGGAGGTGTCGTGGAATATTCTAATCCACATATATAAATTATTAGGTAAATATGAAGCCTAACAAATAAAATTAATAAAGAAAAGAGCAATGGTAAAATAACAGTGCTGTCACAAAGAAGGTACTCGAAATCCCCCTTGTTTTCTGCTTCGTCTGCAAATTGTAACGCTTTCACGTTGATAGTAAAAGCTTACTGTATTATACCCGCTTTCTTCAATGAAACGTGTGCTGTATTTCTTGGAAAAACATTGAGAGGCAGACTGCGTAATGACCTAAATTAATCCTAACATTAATTATACTGCGTTACCAAAACGAACGAACAGATGGACTCAAATAGAAAGAGAGAGGGCGAATAAAATCAGGAACGCATGCAAAATTAAACACGCGTCTCGCTATTAATGCCACCCCCAACAAGCGTAACGCGATACACAATTACTACTATCACGCGTGTTAGGCTACATGCACTAACTTTTTCGGACGAACAGTGATAAAATACACTACCCTTCCCAGAGTTAGGTTTTAAAATCATAAAAAAAACGCTTATTAGGAAAGATAACAATAGATGGGTTTACGTTTGAAAACATTACAGTACCCAGACAGCACATCTTCGAAACAGGAGGATAAAGAAATTGCATATTTTGAACGCAGCCACGTAGCTCTTTTAAATTTGGATATTTGGGTTCCTTAGGGCTTGCTGACAAAGAATATGTAAAACGTTACGCAAATAGTCCAGGAATTAATAAATTATAACCAAAATAAAATAGTGGGGATGCCTGACAACATGAAATCATTTCTGCTCATAAAAATTTTTTTATAACGTGTTTGAAAAAAACCTTACGTTACAGAAATAGCCTACCATGTAAACTCCAAATTGATTGGAGCGCAACAAATGAAAGACTAACCACGATTGGTCGGGCTATAAATACTATCTTTCGTTGTTAGGGGAGACGTGGAAAGGTAACATTTTTTCAAATACTTGTCGAAACGTGGCTCCATTGGCTAGACTCGCTGATATACTCACTTAGGAGCGTTAGTTCGAGACCACTAGTCAAATAAGCTTGATAAAGCAACAGTGCGTTGAAGCCAGCTCATATTTTGCTAAATAAAAGCCTGGAACATAAGCAGATGGGAATTTGTGCCAGTAGTTGTGCCAGAATTCATTGCTAATCAACGTATCTGTGTTTGTTTCCATGAATTGTGGTAAGCTTGAAACATTCAGTATCTTTTAATGAAAATTGAATGTGAATTGTTAATTTATGCCTGTATATATGTGTAGTTCAGTAGCAAACATGATGTAAAGCCTATAATGCTCCCGCCTGAACAGAAGGTGTCGGAGGAAAGTAAAACTGCATGGAATGGCCAAACAGTACACTGACACCTAGATTATTGATTAGACAGAAATAATGCTGGAAGTGCAGAGGCGTGGTAACCATTAAGGAGGTAAATACTGGTATAAAGTATTTCAGATGAAGCTGACAGTTGGCCTAACGCTCTGAACTCAATGTTTGTGATGTATTGTGATCAGTGTAAAAAGAGAGTATAAGTTAGTTATGAAGTAGAAGGTACATCCTTCTTGTTTTCAGGGACCGTGGTCTTGATGGTATTGAGCAGCACCTGGTCAGAGCTTTGCTGAATCCAGAGTCGGACAGCATACTCCTTGGTCCATTTAGCTATCAGTGAGGTGTCTCCAGAGCCGAGGGGAGAATCGAGCAGAGGGAGTCTGTTCCTGCCGCCATCACGCCAGATAAGCTGATGTGGCCAGCTGAGCTCAAAATTATGTACCCCCAGCTTAAAATGACCTTGTAAAAATAAAATTAAGAGGGGAATTAAATTGTGTTAATATCAGGAACTGAGAACATCTCCAATAATAGTTCCCATAAAGACAAACTATTGAAGTCATGATGACAAATACCAACAGAGCTTGAACAAAACAAAACCAGTATTACCTCATTTTACTACTACACAACTGACACACATAGGATATTTGTAATAAGATATGTCACTACAATATTCATATTAATACATTCTGTACATAACTTGTAATTAAAATTGATTGTGATTCCTGGTTCCTTTGTATTTGAATCAGGACACACATATTCATTCATGACAGCAATGAATACATATTGTTATTTGAAAAGTTATCAGTGACTTCTTTAAGATATCCTTGTAGAGTGTTTTATGTATGTGAGTGTCACAGTGTTGTCAAGTGTAGTGGAATAAATTAAATTGTTTATCTGTCTGTTGTTGTTTTGACTTACACTTCAACATACCCATACCCTAGACATATAACGTAGTCATCACACTATTCCAGAATAATTCTGACTGAGATATATATATATGTGGCAGCAAGTAAGGTTATCTATAATACACTACTCTCATTAGATATAGATACCTTCACAGCTGATCTCAGTCAGTACACTAAGTCCCCCTATAAATATTTATAACATCCCACTTCACCACATATACTCTCTATAAATGTCATTTAGTTTTCCTTGTCTAGTGCAAGAACAAATAGTATACTCTCTATAAATGTCATTTAGTTTTCCGTGTCTAGTGCAAGAACAAATAGTATACTCTCTAAAACTATTGACACGCAGAAAACATGTATTTCCAAAAAAAAACTCTTGACAAGGCTCTGTATAACACTCCTCCACTTTAATATTATTCTTGTTCAGAGTTTCTTCTTGATTTCTTATTTTTTAAAATCTTTCATTTTTTTTTATTTTATTTATTTAACATATAAGCACAATTGTGATTGTACCTATTTACAATGATTTGACAAATGTGATGCCACTTTCTCATATCGGCAGTTGTTTTTATTATTTGGAATTGAAAACAATATATATCCTAATTATAACCCATCAGAAGGTGAACGGGAAATTTTTCTTCATTAAATCACTCACAAAATACTAGATATATAATATTTACCTCAACACAGAACTGCTAAGAACTATATCTAATTCGACCAACTAAATGATGCTTCTATTAACAGAGATCTTAGGAATCGAAAGCTAGATGGCAATCGACCAACTAAATGATGCTTCTATCAACAGAGATCTTAGGAATCGAACGCTGGATATTCCTAGTCTTGACTGCGGAGTACTGAATGAATTAAGTCTAAACTACTGGGGTTTATATCTTATGAAAAGAAATGATTTCCTAATTCTCGAAAACCCGAAATAGTTCCCGTCTTAACACCTACATAAAACTCAGACGACGGCACTGAAACTGCCAGACGCGTTTCACACTTGCAGCTACCTATGGTCATTTCCCAGCGATGCGTGTTGGCGCCTCTCACACCTAACACCGAGAAACTTAACCGTAGAAGCTTCGTGTCAGATGAAAATGCCAGACGATATGTCTGCCCTCATGTCTGTCGAGAACGAATTTCACACTATTCGGTCTACTCAAGAACTTAGCTAAACAGCAATAACAATGCGTTGCTAAATAAGAAAAGAGACAGGTGAAGGTATGAATGGGAGAGTTTTATTTTTCACAATCAGACGAATGCGAAAAAAAGAAAGGATAAAAGAGCGATAATAAAGTAGAAGACACGGGTAGAATAAAGAAAAGATATAGAAATTTATTAATCATAAATCTCTCTGCGACAAATATCATAGAAGATAGGGATATCTGAGAAGATAGGGGTGTCAAAGAAGATAGGGATATCATAGAAAATAGGTATATTATAGAAGATAGGGATATCATGGAAGATTCGGATATCATAGAAGACAAGGGTATCACAGAAGATAGTGATATCATATAAGATAGTAATATTATATAAGATGATGATATCATAGAAGATAGGGATATCATAGAAGATAGGGATATCATAGAAGATAGGGATATTATAAAAGATAGGAGTGTCAAAGAAGGTAGGGATATCATAGAGGATAGTAATATCACAGGGAAGCCACTGACACAAAAACGGACGTCCTGACCGCAAAACGTTAAACAAGAATAGGATTTTGGAATGTCAGAACAATGAACGAGACGGGTAAACTAAAGCAGGTCACAGCAGAAATGAGAAACTATAGGTTACACATTCTAGGGATAAGCGAGAGCAGATGGACAAGGGCAGGAAAAGTTAAAACAGCAACAGGAGAAACAGTACTTTACTCTGGAAGAGAGGATGGACAGCACAATGAAGGTGTAGCCATTATTCTACAGAAAGGAATAGAAAGGACATTACTGGAATGGAAGCCCATCAACAACGGATTGATAAGAATAAGATTGAGAGGGAGATTCACCAACACTATAATAATACAATGCTACGCACCAACGAATGACACCGATGATGAGGTCAAAGATGAATTCTATCAACAACTGCAGAAAGAAATAGAAGTCACACCTAGATATGATCTTATCGTAGTAATGGGAGACCTGTATGAAAGGTTGGAACACACAATACATATAATGAAAAAGTAATGGGGAAATAAGAGCCAGGGATCCAGACCTCCAGGACGACCCAGAGTCCGCTGGGAGGACAACATTAGACAATCTTTGAAGGACCGAGGACTAGAATGGAACCAGGCCAGGAAGAAGACAGCTGATAGAATGGTCTGGCGCTCTCTCTTCCAAACCTCTACACCTCACGGTAGAAGGGGAACGACTAAGTAAGTAAGTAAGTAATGGGGAAATAAGTTTCTGTAGCATTAACAACCTGGTTATTGGAGGAACATTTTTCCCACACAAAGAAATTCCCAAATTAACATGGAATCACCAAATGGTCGGGATAGAAACCAGATAGACCACATCGTGATTAATAGTAGTTGGAGACATGCTTTACAAGATGTGAAGGTAAGAAGAGGTGCGGATGTGGGAAGTGATCTCCATTTAGTAGTAGTGAAACTGAAATTAAAACTCAGAACGGCTGGACACTCTCTTACTACACAGAAAAGGTTTGACATCAGCAAATTGAAGGACCCCCTTACCAGAAAAGCTTTTGCGGCTGATATAAAGAAACGATATCAATTTGCCAAAAGTCAGGAACAGACATTGACTGATGATATAGACCAGAAATTCAACACCATTTCAACAATATATAAGGAAAGCAGCAAATGATGCTTGGGGTTCCAGGAAAGGAAGAAGCCAGACTGGATAACACCAAAAACATTAAACACCGTAACGATGAGAAAGGAAATGAAAAGAAAGAAAACAGAAGCGAAGTCCCCCAGGTTAAAGCAACTATATAGCGAACAGTACAGTCAGCTGGACAAGGAAGTTAAACGCCAAACCCGAGAAAACAAAAGGAATTTCCTAGACGATTTTGCAAGACAGGCAGAAGAGGCAGCATTGAGAAATCAACAAAGCACAGTATACAAAAAATCATAAAATCATCAGCAGAAAATGAGGTGCAAACAATATTACATTAGTAAGAGATAAGCAAGGGAATCTCATCACGACAGCAGACGGACAGGAAACAAGATGGGCAGAGCATTTCAGAGAAACTCTGAGCAAGGAAATACCAAAGACACAATTGAATGTTCCTGAGGCTGAAAAGGATCTAGATGTTAATACGGCAATTCCACGAAAAGAAGAAATCATCACAGCAATCAAAGGGTTAAAGAATAGAAAAGCTCCTGGCCATGATAACTTAAATGCAGAGCTATTTAAGACTGACTCTGAGCTAGCAGCAGAACTATTAGAACCACTATTTGCCCAAGTCTGGAAAACAGGGACAACACCAACGGAGTGGATCAAAGGAATAATTGTTAAATTGCCCAAGAAGGGAGATCTTGCAGACTGCAATAACTGGAGAGGAATCACTCTTCTCTCAGTTCCCAGCAAAATACTGGGCAGGATAATTATACAGAGAATTTCAAAAGCAGTAGACTACAAACTGAGGAAAGAACAAGCAGGATTTAGAAAGAACAGAAGATGTTTACAGTCAGGAACATTATAGAGCAGTGCTCAGAATGGCAAAGACAGCTGTACATTAATTTCGTTGATTTTGAAAGAGCTTTTGACAGTATACGCAGGGACAGGTTATGGAAAATACTGAGGGCTTATGGAATTCCAAGCTGCATAGTGTCAATCATAAAAAGCCTCTATGCCAACTTTACGTGTAACGTTGGTCAGAGCAGCCTAACCTTTGAGGTGAAGACAGGAGTACGACAGGGATGCCCCTTATCAACCACTATTTTTAACAGTCATAGACTGGGTGATGCGCCAGACAACAGAGGGCAGTCCAAAAGGAATAATATGGACTACATTTTCTACATTGGAAGATCTGGAATGTGTAGATGACATTGCACTACTAGCACATTCACATCAACACATCCAGGAAAAAACGGATATACTTAATAAGTATAGGCAGCAGGTGGGCTTGAACATCAATCTAAAGAAGTCAGAGGTCATGCCGCTCAATGTGAGCAACCCTGAGCCCATATCAGTAAGGAATCAGCAATTGGAATAGACATAACACCTTCACATACCTAGGATGCATGTTAACACAAAGACTGCAGAGCAAGCAAAAACATCAACAACAGAATGAACAAAGCAAGAACAGCTTTTTTTTAGTCTAAACAACATCTGGAAGTCCTCTCAGTACAGCACAAGCACAAAATTAAGATTATATCAGAGCTGTGTGCTTTCTGTGCTTCTCTTTGGTGCGGAATGCTGGAGAGTTACAGAGAAGGAAATGTCGAAATCGTCCCATTTTCACACAACATGCCTAAGAAAAATTCACCGAATCTTTTGGCCGAATACCATCACCAACCAAGATCTGCTTACTCGGAGCAAGCAAGAGGACATGCACACCATCATAGCTGGCAGATGCTGGAGCTGGGTTGGCCATGTCCTCAGAAGAGACCCCGATGCCATCACAAGAACAGCTATGCTATGGACCCTTGAAGGAAAACGAAAGAGAGGCCGCTCAAAAACAACTTGGCGGAGGACTGTGGAGGCTGAGATGCAAAGAATGAACCAGAGTTGGGGCACTGTACGAAGGATGGCTACCGACAGAGCAAAGTGGAGAAATTTGTTGATGCCCTACAAGACGCCACCAAGCGTGATAGCCACTAACTGCTTTGACGGTCGGTGGCTAAGGATCAAAGAAGAAAGAAGAAGAAGTAATATCATAGAAGATAGGGATATCATAGAAGATAGTGATATCATAGAAGATAGGGATATCATAGAATATAGGGATATCATAGTTGTCACGGGAGTTGCCTCCCCTTTGCTCTGCAGTATTGGTCCACCAGTAGCCAAAACTCAAGAGTATCTAAAATGGGTCTTTAAATGTGTCTACCTTCGCACAAGATTACTCTTGGCAGAGTTGTAGCTAGAAGGATAATGATGCTTCTATCTCAAGATAATTCAGAAGTCAAGAACAATGCTGCATAGGGCAGAGCACTATTAACTTATATCTGATCCAGCACCTTTTGTGAAGTTTTAAGCAATGGTGTGGCTTGTTCGAGACCCCAGCTCGTTTAATCCAGCGAAATTCCTTTTATGTTTTGCTCTGTGGCTGTAACTATATGTATATGTACAGTAAAGATTTTAGATCATACATGCGCTCTCATACCTATAAGAACTGAATCAATTATGAATTTTTAAATTGTCTTCACTGAGACTTAATTGGAGACTGATGGTTATTATTGTCCGTTGCGTGCACCTATTAAAAAAAAACTTAACTGGCGGAGTACTGCAATGGGTCGTTGTCAGGTCTTTGTGATGAGGACTTCTCTAGAGGCGTCTAGATGAACTTCACTCCTAAAGTCATGGTGGGTGTCTTCAAAACGTGCACACTGTAAGTAGTTGGTGTCGAACCCAGATTCTTGAATCACAAGATAGTGGCGAAGATTGTTACTTCAGACCGGTCTGATACTAAGAACGGTCTTGTATCTTCGAACCACAAACTTTAGGGGAAAAAAAGAACAAATGCCTCTGCTAAGTATATATGTGTGCTGAAGATTAACAGGCGCATTGACTCGCTGTTCACGCACCAATCTTAGCTTCTCTGAATAATTATTCTCCCTGAGTATACACAATATAACTCAGGGAATTTGATTAGAAATCACCATCATTCTTCTGGTCACTTAAATGGGGAACATGTGCGTGCACAGCGCGAGAGCAATGGCTTGCCTGAATTACAATTAACAAGGTACATCTATCTCACCAAATGATACTATACTCTCCAGGCACATGTGAGGTAATCAAATCACTGCTCCGTTCGGAGTCTATGGTCGCTTCTGCTTTCGCTTTCATTAGCGAACTAGGATAAAGCAAACATCAGCGCTTGCTGTAGTGGTTTATGAACATATCGTTTTCATATGTTGAGGTTGCCAGCCTCCTATCACTTGTATAACCACTTAGCAAGTTCAGACATGTCAAAATTCATATGGTAAAATAAATGTTTCACTCACCTAAAATTACTTGGGAACACAATCTCCTAGCACAGATAAATGGACACAGCAACTTTGATTAGATGCTTCGAACACTTGGTCGGGGAAATGTTAGTATTCCTCTGAAGACGGGTGATCTGATTCTTTAAGTTTCAAGTCTTGGTATTTAAAATTGCGGGTTCTCTTTAAGTTATAAAGACGCCCAAATACTTCAATATGTCACTTTTAATTATTGAATACTTTGTCCGATCCATCTCTCTGGCTCCGGGGAGTTGTTACTTGACGTTGTGGAAAATGCAATATGATTTGTGTCTCCGATTTCGCTAGATTATATTTCCATTTCTCAGAAGATACCAGGTGGTATGTTCGACAAACGTGCCAATGAGAGCTAAAGTCTATTACAGGCTCTCAAATCAGACCAATCCTGTCTCTTTAGAACTATGTGGGTCGGGGTGTTAAATCATTACTATCCCCCGCGTGTTTTAAAATATTAATTTTAAAATTTAAATTCGTGATCTCTTTCAAATATGGCAGTAATACTTCCGATTGCACTTGTGCAAACTCACAAACACATCGGTGAACGTATTTCCTGGCTAATACCTTCCTCCCATATTGTCTCCTCTGACAGGTTATCCTTACTATTGCTACAGAGATGATCCAGGGGAAGCGATTACATATTATCACCTGTGTTTGCGTACATCTCCCAGACGGTTTTCTTAGACAGCAGATCTGGCTTTCTTTCCATCGATCGTGCGCGACCACTTTTTGTCAACAAGGACCGTCTCTATCAAAGGTGGCTAGACAACTTAAGTGATAAAAGTATTATCCTCTGACCTGTCTATTTAGCCTTGTAATAAGACTATTCACCTGGTGAAACGTAAACAAGTCCATGGTGTTGTCATAGCAAAAAATGTAAGTGCATAAAATATGCCAAATAATAGGCAGAAGAGTGTGAGAAAAAATGGTTGGAAAAATACACTCACAAACGTATCGTCACAATAGTGAAAACATAGAAGATAGGGCTAAAAGAGACGATATGGATATCGTAAAAGATAGGGACATCATAGAAGATAGGGATATCATAGAAGATAGTAATATCATAGAAGATAGGGGTGTCATAGAAGATAGGGATATCATAGAATACAGGGATGTCATAGAAGATTATGACATCATGGAATCTAAGGATACCATAGAAAATAGGGATACCACATAATTTAAAGATATCATAGAAGAAAGGATGTCATAGAAGATAAGGATATCATAGAATATAGGGATATCATAGAAGATAGGGATATCGTTGAAGATAGGGGTATCATAAAAGATAGGAATGTCATAGAAGATCGGGTATCATAGAAGATAATAGTGTCATAGACGATAGTTCTATCATATCAGACAGGGGTGTCAAAGAAGATAGGATAGCATAGAAGATAGGGATATCATAGAAAATAGAGGTGTCATAGAAGATTGGGATATCATAGAAGATAGGGGTATCCTAGAATATAGGGATACTATAGGAGATAGGGGTGTTACAGAAGATAGGGAAATCATAGAAGATAGGGATGTCATAGATTATACGGGTGCCATAGAAGATGGGGTATCATAGAAGATAGTGATATCATAGGAGATAGGCATATCATAAAAGATTGGGATATCATAGAATATAAGGTTATCATAGAAGATAGGGATATCTTCTTCTTCTTCCTCGTTCGTCCTGAAAAGGACGTTGGTTGCGTTGTGTCCGTTTACAGCAAAGCTGCGATATTTGCGCCTTTCGGCCGACACATCCGACATCAGCATGGCGTGTTTTGGGACCGGGCCCTCCTTCCCTCTTCGATCCCTACTCTCTCAGCCAGACTGCAGTGATGCAGCCTGTTTCCAAGACCACCACGTGGAGGTGGAGTAGGGTCTTGGTCAGCTCTGGTTCGCTGACCCTGACGCAAGCAGTCAAGCTATGAGTCGCTGACTGCATTCATCTCTCTAGCTGCGTCTTCGGTCCCAGATAGGGATATCATAGTAGGTAATGATATCATAGAAGATAGTTATATCATAGAAGATAGGGTGTCATTGAAGATAGGGATATTATAGAAGATAGTGATATCATAGAAGATAGGGATGTCAAAGAAGATAGGGATATCATAGGGATATCATATAAGATACGGATATCATGCAATATAGGGATACCATAGAAGATAAGGATATCATGCAATATAGGGATACCATAGAAGATAGGAGTGTCATAGAAGATAGTGATATCATATTAGACATGGGTGACAAAGAAGATAGGGATATCATAAAAGATAAGGATATCATAGAAGATAGAGGTGTCATAGAAGATAGGGATATCATAGAAGATAGAGGTGTCATAGAACAGGGATATCATATAAGATAGGGGTATCATAGAAGATAGGGATAACATAGGAGATAGATGTGTTATATAAGATAGGGATGTCATAGAAGATAAGGGTGTCATAGAAGATAGGGATAACATGGAAGATAGATGTATCATAGAGGATTGGGATATCATAGAAGATAGTGCTATCATAGAAGATAGGGGTAGCATAGAAGATAGGGGTATCATGGAGGATAATTATATCATATAAGATAGGGGTGTCATAGAAGACAGAAATATCATATAAGATATGGGTGTCATAGAAGAAACTGGTGTCATAGAAGATGGTGATTTCATAGAAGAATGGGTTTGTCATAGAAGATAGTGATACCATAGAAGATAGGGATATCATAGAAAATTGGTATATCATAGAAGATAGGGATATCATAGAAGATAAGGATATCATAGAAGATTGGGAAATCATAGAAGATATGGATATCTTAGAAGATAAAAAAATGTTGTAAAATAGCAGATACTACCGTAGTTAAACACGTCACTCTACTAGGTAGAGCATCGAGAGGTTTGGTGACCAGTTCTCTTCCTCGCTGCCTTTTCATTCCCTAACTCAAGTGCAAAGTCAGGTACCCATTTACAGCTAGGTAGACTGAAGCGAGTCGATACCGTAATCGAACCCGGCACTTGTGCCAGAAAAGAACAGCGCTCTAACCGCTTTGTCAATCGGACGCTCCATAGAAGATTGGAATTAGTTGTTTTTGCTGTTTGACTAGGGCTGCTGAGCTCCTCGCTCTTTTGCAGCCAACACCAAGTTGAAGACTCCTTGGTATTATCTACACTGTAGATCTAGGCTTTCCTGTGGCTTTTTTTTTTTGTAATTCCGAAACATGCTGAGTTGAAGTTTATCTAACATGATTTGCATTTAAAAGATCGTCACATCTGGTCCCAAGCTAGGAGGAAGAAGTGTGTGGCATACTGTGCCTTCCCCGCCATCCAAGAGGGCTCTCCAATTATGCAGAGCTAAAATACTGTGCTCTGGTTTTGGGCTCCCCGAAGAAATTGTCACATCCTGCACAGAGCCACTTCTCAGCTACCCCTGCCTATCACTGGGTCCATAGTGAGATTATTCCGAATGTAGTGAACCAGGTCAAAGAATTACGTCCGGGGCTCAAGTGACTTCTCCAAGCTTAGTGTGCAATGCTGAGTTCTCAACAAGTTTCACCACAGGGGGAATCCCTGGAAGTGTGTGGATGATTTCAAGAGTCAATGAGGGTGTAATTAACCTCGCAGACATAGGCTGACTTCCACATATGTATATTGTAGCCCTGTGCATAGCCGGCGGTCATCTACGGATGACTCCAGATATGCCTCCATGCATAGAAGATATGGATATCATATAAGATATGGATATCATAGAAGATAGTTATATCATAGAATATAAGGATACCATACAAGATTTTGATATCATAGAAGATAGAGGCATCACAGAAGATAAGGAAATAATAGAAGATAGAAATATCATAAACGATGGAGAAATAATAGAAGATATATCTTAGAAGATATGGATATCATAAAAGATATGGATATCGTAAACCATAGGGATATCATAGATGATAGGGATATCATTCCTAATGTGCCCATATCTGACCTTAATCTTCATCATTTCCCAAAGCTCCCGACGGAACACAGGCATTCAACAATCGCATGCTACGAATTCCCCAAGAGACGTGTCGTCAGCTCTAGGTATTTCCATGACTTCTTCGTCATATTCATTGATGTCTCCAGTAGTCTTCTCATTGTGCTTTTTTTAAGTACATCTCTGTTTCTCTTTCCCTGGATGATTCCAATACAAGGATTGCCGTGTCATGCTATCAGCAGGTTTCCTCATTGTGTGTCCTATACATTAGTATAATCTTTGAACTCTTTGAATTAAATGAAATAGAACCAAATGATGTTGTAGTATTCTCAGACTCGCAGGCTGACCTCTCAGCAATAGAAAACTGGAAAGCCAACTCAATCAATACTATCCAGAAGGTTCAAGAAACATACCACAAAATTATGAACTTGTATGGAACAGAAATCTACATGCAATGGATACTTGGCCGCATAGACATCACACTGAATGAAGCAGGAGATAAACTAGCAAAGAAGGGAGACAAAATTGACCAACCGTTGAGTAGGTTAACAATAAACAAAATAATCAAAAACAACTGTAAAGAAGATTGGCTGAACACGTGGGCACAAGCTAAAACAGGAAGAAAACTCTACACACATCTAACAGTCCCGAATAAGGAAGATGCAATCACCCATATTGAACGAAAATATCAAACCAGAATCTTCAAACTGAGAACAGGTCACTCCACACTAAATGGCCACAGAAACAGAATGTGTTCACAAAATATAGCAAAATGTAGACACTGCCCAAACCCGTTCAAGACAGTAGAACACCATTTATTACTGTGCCCTGCACTCCAGGGAATGATACAACTCCTCCTACCACACAACCCAACCACAGACAATACACTTTATGGCAGCTCAAAACACGAACTACGCAGTTCCACTTAATGTCATCAAGGTCACCAAGGACTGACGCTCAGTGACAGTAGATCAAAGTTAAGTCAATTCAAGACGTTAGAATCAGTTACGTCCTATTTAAAATTACAAACCCATCTCTAATTCATTGAAAAATCCATAAACTAATGCATTTTGTCTTTCTCTCGTTCTTTATTGATTCTATTGTAATAAAATGTGCCGATACATAAGACATCAATTTTTTAAAGCATTTTGTGAGCTATATTGTGATCTGACATTTCTTCCAGTCGTCTTGTTAAATGTTGCAGTAAATTACATATTTATATAACCGTTGTCATATTATGATATATAATGTCCCCTATAAAGGTTCGCAGCCATATTGTGTGATGCACTTCAAGTGTAAAACTTGATGAAAAACAAATTCGGATCAATTCACGGGTCAGCTGTTATTATGTTGCGTTTGAAAATAAAACGGATAAGGAATTTCGCTACACTGACTTTTCTTGAATTTGATAACTCTATTTTCTGAGTCGGTGATTTAACACTTTTTTTTTTTTTAAACGTTCAATTCTTTTTACCCAGTACGCTGACAGGTGTCCTCTCGCCATTTAGGCAGATAATCGCCGTCGTTGGAGAGTACTAAATAGAGCTGGGTCGGCTCAGAAGCCGTCACGTTATGTTAGTCCCTGGTCGATGACACTTCTTCAAATGTCTTCGCCAGGGCTCGAATTATCAAAATCCCGGTGGACGACATTTCTTCAATGTCCTCGTCCGGGCTTGAACCTGGATCACCCATCGTCAGCGCAGTGTGGTAACCATTACATCAGCTCGGCTCCCAGACTTAACACTAATATTTGTTACCACAAAACCGTATTTGGTATTCCATAGAGTAACACTCTCTTTGCTTTTATCTGTTCCTGTCGTTTGTCTCTCTCTCTGTGTTCCCTCTCCCTCTATCTCTTTTTTGTATCTTTTTTCTTTCTTTTCTCTCTATCCATCTGTTTTCTTTCTCTCTTCCGTCTCTCCTCCTCTCTTGTCTCTTTCTGTCTCTTTTTCTTTTCTCTTTTTTCACTATTTTTTTTTCTCTCTCTCTATTTTCTCTTTCTCCCTTCTATTTTTTTCACTTTTCTCTCTCTACCCTCTCTTTCTACCCTTTCTCTCTCTCTTTACCTTTCTCTCTAAACAACTTGCGACAACATGGCATTGGGCCGAAGGGCGAGAGCCCAAGCGGAGCTGGGTCAATTACAACAACTCTTTTCTCTCTCTGTTTCTTCTCTCTGTTTTTTTTCTCTTCTCTGTCTCACTCTTGCCCCTGACTCAGTTTTTATGAATATTCATTGACTCACAACCCCACTGCTCCCCAAGGAGCATATGCCTTCAAGAACGTATGCCAAGTCCTTTTTGTTGACGTCTCCATAATGTTAGTTGACGTTTTTGTTGACGTTTCCATAATGTTAGTTGACGTTTATGTTGACGTCTCCATAATGTCAGTTGACGTTTTTGGGGCATACATTTTCTAAAGGATGGAATAACCGGTCTCAAGAACTGCTGTCCTTAGTCACTGTGTGCGACCAGAATGGTACATTATATTGCAGCGTGACCCAACTGCAGTCCCGCCGGCCAAATTAGGCCAACTTAAAATGGTTTTGTGGCTCGCGCTCATACAAAAAATATTGCTTTAATTATAAGACATAATTTATACTTTTGAATTTAGATTCAAAACGTCTGGTGGAAAGCAAGGTTTCACTGCCTGCAGTCAGCATCCGAAACCGTTCGATTGACATTGATATCGAGACTCTGGTTAAAGAAAATCCACACTCCCAAACTTCCCATTAGGACGTAAGAATAAAACGAACATTATTTCTAAAGAAATTCAAAGCTCATTGTAATTTTTAATTTATTTTTAATTTTATTTCGCACTCTTCGATTTTCATCCATTTTTCACTGAACTTTTATTTAAATACTTTTTTAAAAATCATGAATGGCCCGCGAACTTGAAATTTTTGGTTTATGTAGCCCTCGGGGTTAAATAAGTTAGACCACCCTGTTATACTTTTATTATTCTTGTCTCCCTTTGCAGCCCGTAAACACACACGTGATTTCATAGAACATTCATGAAGATAGATTTTTTGGGGAAATTGTACACTACCGTGGGGCACCACAATAAATACATTAATTAAATAAAATTAAGTAAAATGAATCAAAGTTGTTCCATAACACGGCAACAGATCGTTAAACTTCTATAATCTCTATGTCATAATGACGTCAGTGTCTGGGTTAGAAAATTTTCCACTTCACAAACAACACTTTACTAAAGTGGAAATGTTGTCATCCCGGAGACAAAATGCACCCAGAGCAAATAGGTAACTGCGGTATTTCATCGAACAATGATCTTTCATGGAATTTGAAGACAGCAAATTATTTCTGCTGGAAGTAATATAGTTACGGAAACATGTTTATGTCATATTACTAAATTTTTATTTTTTTTTTAAGAGCGGAAGTCGCTCGTGCTGTTTAGCTTCGTAAACAAAATGTTTGGTTGTCAGTGCAAAATGATGACTGAATTTTATTTCTTTTTTTCTACGCACGTGCTCATTTGCATATGTTGAGTTTTCCAAATATATGCGTGTATAGTTGGGGGGGGGGGGGGGGGGGGGGGTGGGGGGGGGAGGGAGGGGGGGGGGGGGTGGGGGGGGGGGGGGTCTCTAAATAGACAAAGACAGAATAAAATTACTGCACCCTCGAGCGTACGATTGGCAGACTTGTTAGTAGCGCTGGCCTCTGCCGGCAAAGAAATCGGGTTCGAAACTCTGCGAGACGGTGCCCGCTCTAGCCTACCCAGCTGCATATTGGTATGTGACTCTGCTGTTGACTCTCTTTACAAAATGTACTTCCGGAGAAAGGTGAAATCATTTTTTTTTTTAAAGCAAAACAAACAAATTAGAAAAAATGTTGACATCTATGGTGGAGTAAAATCAAACGTGTGTCATATTTTTTTTTTTTAAAGTATGCATACTGAGTTGATCATCACGATCATCTTCACCATTATCATCAATCATCACCATCATCAGTCATCATCATCAATATCATCATCCCCGTTATCATCAATCATCACCATCAGTCATCATCATTATAATCATCATCACCATTATCATCAATCATCACCATCATCAGCCATCATCATCATGATTATTATCACCATTATCATCAACCATCACCATTATCAATCATAGCCCATAATCAGTCATCATCATGATCACCATCCCCATTATCATCAATCATCACCATCATCAGTCATCATTATAATCATCATCACCATTATCATCAATCCTCACCATCGTCAGTCATCATTATCATGATTATTATCACCATTATCATCAATCATCACCATCATCAGTCATCATCATCATGATTATTATCACCATTGTCATCAATCATCACCATTATCAATCATCGCCATCATCAGTCATCATCATGATCATCATCACCATTATCATCAATCATCATATTATCGTCACTACACTTCAGCTTCCCAAAGAGCATAGACCATCAAGTAACCCACGCCAAGTCCTCTTGTCACGTATCATCAGCTCCAGGTCTCTCCGAGTCTCCATGGTCATTTGTTTTAAAATTTCTGTCTATAGTTCTCTTCTCCACGTTTTTTTCGGTTTTCCTTGTCTTCTTTTACTTTTGGTATTTCAGACCAAGCACTGCCTTGTGATGCTATCAACCGGTTTTCTCAATGTTCGTCTTTTTCATCGCTGTCACGGGTTGCCTGCCCTTTGCTCTGCAGTGATGGTCCAACAATGGCCAAAACCTAGAGTATCTAATGTGGGACTTCAAAGATGTCTACCTTCGCACAATATTACTCTTGGCAGAGATGCAGATAGAAGGATGATGATGCTTCTACCTTGAGGGAGTGTTCACAAGATATTTCAGAAGTCAAGAACAATGCTGAATGTGTCTTAGCAATGCTAACTTTTATCAGCCCGACAACTTCTGTGAAGAGGTATTATATAATTTAATTTAGCTAGTACAAGCCCCCAACTGAATTAACAGTTCTTATTAATTTTGCTCTATAGATTTAAATATAGATATATTTAAAATGCTGATTCATCCGTGTGCATTTCTCTCTCTGTAATAACTAAATCAAACACGAATTTGTAAAATAAAACAACGTGTAACAAATTTAATGATCAATAACTTTGGAACAAATGTAAATAAATATGAATTGGTGATTACTAAAAAATAAGTTTCTTCATTGAAACTGATATCGGCTTTAGGAAGCTTAGTTGCGGAATATAGATCAATAAGTTCTGTTGCGCTGGCCTGCTAAAAATGGCATTTAGCTTTTAAACTGCTGGGATCTTGATGGTGCTGTGTTCGTCAATTCGTATCTATGGCGTGTGTAGTGAAATCTGTGAGATAATTGCTAATTTCAGTAAGATTTTAGTCCTATGATAATAAATACACCCGCCCTCAGGTGTCTGACTATTGGCATCTTCAACGCCAGTAGAGCACTGCCTTTTGTGCAGTGGAAATGCTTAAAAAAATGACCCGCAGTAAAATCTAATACGCCTTTTAGTTTCTGTTTCGAGACGTACAATTAACAATTTAACATCTTGCCCGATCTGCTGCACGAAACTGCGGCAAGACTAATAATTAACGATCTGCCAGAAGTGTGACACCAAACTAACGTTCTGAATGAACGTAATCTGTTAACTTTAACGTTAAAATTAGTAGTAACTCGGACATTTTCCAGTAGTAAGACACCCTGGCCTTTTCACATCTGATCACAATTTCTTATCACTATGTACACATGATGGTATGGGGTCAGCCTCTTGGGCATACAGGTGCACTAGCCCCTAATTTATATGACACACCTTTCTGTGACACACCTCAGGTCCCTATGGCAGATACGCTACTGTACTTTTACATAGTTTTCTTCAATACAATAACGTGGAGTAACCACATCTCCTTTTCTATGATTTTCTTTTCTTTCTTAATTATGAACGCTTTAGGCATGTTGAAGAGTGTTCATGGAACACTGAGGCTTACTAACATCTTCTAATACAATAATAATAATACAAATCATAACAATATGCAACAGTCAAATACAGTTCAATGTGAGGACTCAATAATGTTTGCTCCCGGCATGTCCTTCACTTTTCCCAATAGCAGTATCTAACTTGTGCAGTTTTAATCAAGCATGTTAATACATAAAGCATTCTTACCACAAATTCAAAGACATATGACACAAATAACGTTGACTGGCAAAGAATGGCCTCAGTTTTCTCTGCCCTGTCCAGACTGTGAATTTAGTATTTAATTTTACAATTTATCACATCTGCTCTCAACGTACTTGTTGATCTAAAAATTTCTTGTCAAATGGCCACGAGACTCCTAAGCCTTTGGCCAATATCTATTAGAGTTGGCCAATGAGATCAGGCAACTACCAAATTTTGAATTTAGTTTTGAAAAATCAATAACAAAATTCCAAACAAACTATGTGCCTCGTAGTCCATTGGTCAGTCTGCGTTAGTTATGCCAATACAAAAAGATGTTTAGTTTTGGTTAACATTTCCTACCTCCCCCCTTTACTCCGATACTCTTATACCACCCAGTCAGATTTGAATTACTCCAATGCCTCTTTTTTAAACTTGCGTCCCCAATAACGTTATGTGTAACGAGCAAGAACAACAGTCTGTCCGTCCTAGCGTGCGTAGACATATAGTATTATCTCAATAACTTGGCTAATAATTGGACTACCATATATTTTAAAACATATTATTTCTCAGGAGACACTAAGCTATCCTACTATATGATTTTTATGGTCAGTTTCATTATGGTTTAGATTTTCAGTTTTGTCACTGTCAATCGTCAAATATAACTTTTACACAAGTCGGCCATCTTCCCTCCTGTCTCTATCATTTTTTTCATTATTCAAATAAACCAACTCGACTGTAATAATTAACGCAATTACTACCCACCGCCTTGAAAAACCCCTCTTCGCTCTGCACGCGGTTCCTTTACTATATACACGCTGTGGGCAAAGCCAGCAGATACAAACACACAGACAGTTTAAATTCTCGCCGCGTAGTGTATTTCTGACGTCACTCAAACTAGTTGGTTTATTTGAATAATGAAAAAAATGATAGAGACAGGAGGGAAGATGGCCGACTTGTGTAAAAGTTATATTTGACGATTGACAGTGACAAAACTGAAAATCTAAACCATAATGAAACTGACCATAAAAATCATATAGTAGGATAGCTTAGTGTCTCCTGAGAAATAATATGTTTTAAAATATATGGTAGTCCAATTATTAGCCAAGTTATTGAGATAATACTATATGTCTACGCACGCTAGGACGGACAGACTGTTGTTCTTGCTCGTTACACATAACGTTATTGGGGACGCAAGTTTTAAAAAGAGGCATTGGAGTAATTCAAATCTGACTGGGTGGTATAAGAGTATCGGAGTAAAGGGGGGAGGTAGGAAATGTTAACCAAAACTAAACATCTTTTTGTATTGGCATAACTAACGCAGACTGACCAATGGACTACGAGGCACATAGTTTGTTTGGAATTTTGTTATTGATTTTTCAAAACTAAATTCAAAATTTGGTAGTTGCCTGATCTCATTGGCCAACTCTAATAGATATTGGCCAAAGGCTTAGGAGTCTCGTGGCCATTTGACAAGAAATTTTTAGATCAACAAGTACGTTGAGAGCAGATGTGATAAATTGTAAAATTAAATACTAAATTCACAGTCTGGACAGGGCAGAGAAAACTGAGGCCATTCTTTGCCAGTCAACGTTATTTGTGTCATATGTCTTTGAATTTGTGGTAAGAATGCTTTATGTATTAACATGCTTGATTAAAACTGCACAAGTTAGATACTGCTATTGGGAAAAGTGAAGGACATGCCGGGAGCAAACATTATTGAGTCCTCACATTGAACTGTATTTGACTGTTGCATATTGTTATGATTTGTATTATTATTATTGTATTAGAAGATGTTAGTAAGCCTCAGTGTTCCATGAACACTCTTCAACATGCCTAAAGCGTTCATAATTAAGAAAGAAAAGAAAATCATAGAAAAGGAGATGTGGTTACTCCACGTTATTGTATTGAAGAAAACTATGTAAAAGTACAGTGGCGTATCTGCCATAGGGACCTGAGGTGTGTCACAGAAAGGTGTGTCATATAAATTAGGGGCTAGTGCACCTGTATGCCCAAGAGGCTGACCCCATACCATCATGTGTACATAGTGATAAGAAATTGTGATCAGATGTGAAAAGGCCAGGGTGTCTTTTAATGCAGGGTTTTTTATTTCCTGTTATCAGCCGGTGACACGAAACCTGATGAGTTATTGTAACGAAAAGTCTCCTTTCACAAGTTTATGCTGTCAGCAGATAGCCTGAAGGAGCTTGTGGGTGCTGATCTATATATTCTCTGCAGCGACATACTGACTTGTTATCTTCATACCAAGAATCCCAGGTGATGTGTTAACATCTGGGACTTCTGACACTTCATTCAAATAAAAATTGTTATTTCCAAGAATACACAGAATTATATGGGGCGTGATGAAACAACAGCTCCTCATAACAAATGACTAACACTAGTAGATATTAAAGTTTTAGTCTGTGAATACACCTACAGGAATAAAATAGTGACATTATACCTATAGAACAAAGAGTCCAAACATTTTAGTTAATCATTATATGTAACATATATTTTCCTCATTTTCAAAGACCTGTCCAAAAGAGATGGCAGGACAGGCAGATTAAATTGTACAAAGAAAAAAAGCATTCAATTTTAAAGAAAACTTTAATCACAGTCTTATTCATTTCCTTATAGTGAGTTAAAGTGTATTGTGTTGATGTACCACCATTGTCATTTCACCCCTAGACATTAGTCACATCAGACACCAGCCACTAGAATAAAAATACGGACCGTGTGAGATCTAGGGAGGTAGCGTTAGGTTCCCTGATAATACATCATCATCATCCTCTTTTAGAGTCAAGGACCTACATTTGCTTCACCTCACACGGTTGGCACAGACACAACTTTCTTTCCTTTTAGGTAACATCTTAACCTCCCCAGCAATTACACTTGCTACAGCGTGGTCCCTTCTCCTGGTCAAGGCAAGTATCTCCACAACCCGTTGAATGTAGGTTTCAAGTGTCGATCGCAAGCTTTGAACTATATAATAGTAGTATAACTGGTATCGTACAATCGTACCTCAAATGGTCTCGTAAACTCGTACCACAAACGTTAGAGGGAATAAAAGAACAAATTCCGCTGCTAAGTCTTTGTTTTCTTGATATTTATCAGGCGCCTTTCCCGCTGTCCGTCAACCGAATCTTTTCTCTGAATTTTTACTCTCACTGAGCGTGTATCATATAACTCATGGGATTTGATGAAAATCACCATTCTTTAAGTTAATTTACTGAGGAAAATTTCGACTTGACAGCGGCAAGTGGCTTGAGTATAGTTGGATATGTTTACATATTCATACACTTATTACAAATGATCCGACCCAAGGTGCCCCATCTTGAAGTGTTGGGTCGAATTGAGTGCTTTGATGATATTGTGAGCTACATCAGAGGGAGATTTTGCTCCTGGTAGATTCAACCATGATGAGCAGGTCAAAATGGAAAGGACAGACAAAGTGGGCACACCCCTTTCCTCCAGGGTAAAGGAGGTTGGAGAGCAGGGTTGACAACCCTGCCGGAAAAACCTATTTGTCACAGAAACTGACACAGTTGTGGAAAGAAATAAAAGCCAGAGGCAGGAAGAACCTCGAAGAGGGACGTATGACGCAGAGACCTGATGAAAGCCAGTCAATAGAAGTCAGGCTGCCGACATCACTTCTAAAGGCGAAGGCAAAAATTAGAACAGGCACCTGGAACATACGGACAATGCAGGTGGCCGGAAGGACAGCAAAGGTAGCCGGAGAGATGAGACGATATGGAATAAAACTTTTAGGATTAGCAGAAACGAGAATAAATGAAACTGGTGATTTCATGACCAATACAGAGGACAATGTCATATATTCAGGACACGAGGATGAAGACCACACACACACAGAAGGGGTTGCTATAATGATGTCCCAGGAAGCCATGAAAGCATTAATAGAATGGGAATCAATATCACCCAGGATAATAATACGGCAGGATTCCATGGAAAAGGAAGAAAAATCACCATTATTCAATGGTATGCCCCTACAAACAATGCAAATGAAGATACGAAGCAAGATTTCTATGATGAAATCGAAGGATTATTGGACAAAACACACAGGAGAAACATTAAGATAGTACTGGAAGATTTAAATGCAAAAGTAGGAGCAGACAACAAAAACTGTGAAATAATCATGGGAAAAAAATGGCATAGGAAACAGAAACGAAAATGGAGAACTATTTGTAAACTTTTGTGATTTGAATGACATGGTCATCGAACGGACTATCTTCCCGCTCACAGACATACACAAGACCACATGAAACTCCCCAAATGGGCACACACAAAATCAGTTAGACCACTTAACCAAAGGAAGATGGAGACGCTGCCTACAAAATGTTAGAGTAAAGAGAGAAGCTGACGTAGCGTCAGACCCCCACCTTCTCCTAGCATCACTGATGATTAAATTGAGGGTGCACAAAGACAGAGCAGAAAGAGCAAGCTTGTAATATAATAACCAGAAACTTTTGAACAAAGATACAAGAGTTCAGTTCAACTTAAAGTTGATAATTAGACTTGAAGCACTGCAGAACCTTGAAGAGGAAAGTATAGATAATCGTTGGTGCACAATGCAGGAAGCATACAGAAATACATGTGAAGAAGTTCTTGGCAAAAGAAATAAACAACAGAAGGAATGGCTTACAGAAAACACACGGAACCTCATAAGAGAAAAAAAGAGACATCAAACAACAAGTAAACAACTGTAAAGATGTAGAACAGAAAACACAACTGCTCACTATATATTGGAGGGAGCCGCGCTGGTGATCGGGTGATCCAGGTTCGAACCCTGGCGAGAATATTTGAAGAATTGTCGTCAACCGGGACTTTGACTGGAATAATTCGAGCCAAGGCGATGACATTTGAAGGAGTGTCGTCGACCAGGGACTGGAGTAACCTGAACGGCTCCTGAAAATCCTGAGACATTTTGGAATCCCAGAGAAATTCATTAAAATCATCCAAGATCTCTACCAGGCGGCCTCATGCAAAGTAGTGCACTAAGGAAAACTATCAGTACTCTCCACAGTACACAGCGGTAGTCCGAAAGGGGTGTCTGCTATAACCTACAGTTTTTGTCATGGTCATAGACTGGGTTATGAGACAAACAACAGAAGGAGAAAAAACATGCAGGAATACAGTGGACATTCAACAAACAGCTGGAGGATCTTGAATTTGCAGATTGTCTGTGCCTTCTATCACATAGACAGCAGAATTTGCAGGAGAAAATAAATAGATTAATGGCAGAAGCAGCACAGATGGGACTACATATATTTGTAAATAAAAAAAAGGAAATGAGGATACATATTAAGCAGATGGACTCTATGAAGATCAATGGTCAAGTTATTGAATAAAGCTTTAAATATTTGGGGAGTAACATTGACAAAGGAGGGGGAACCGATGGTGACTTCTGTTCTAAGATAAGTAAAGCCAGATGCGCTTTTAGTGCCTTATCCAGAGGCAACAACATCAGAAGCTTTAACTCAAATATAAAGTCAGTCTTGCTGTATGGCCCAGAGACATGGCATGTCTCAAAGAGTATCACCTCCAAACTACAGATATTTGTAAATAGATGTCTCCGACGGATCCTTCATATAAGATGGTCAGATGTAATAACACATGAAATGTTAAGGAAAAGATGCGGGCAACAGCCAATACAAATGGAAATTAAGGTAAGAAGGTGGGGATGGATAGGACATACACTCAAAAGACAACAATCAAGCATAGCCAGAGGTGCCCTTGACTGCAACCCACAAGAGAAAAGAAGAGTGGAGAGGCCAAGGAGAACTTAGAGAAGAACTGTGAAAGAGGAGGCTAAGGACATTGGAATTATTTGGGTACAGCTGAAAAAGACAGCCCAGAATAGAAATCGACGGAGAGCAACTGTTTCAGCCATATGTTCCACGGGTAACGGAAAGGAGTGATGATGATATGATGGCATCATCTTCCACTCCCTGCTCCACTTGGAGTCTCGAGTTACCTCTGCTTTTGGTTCCCTGTGAGAACCCGCATGAAGCAATCAACAGCGTTTTGTGTGGTGGTTCATGAATATATCATTTTCACGTGCCGAGGTTGCCAGCTTCTTAAGGACCTGTATAACCATAAGCAAGTTCAAACATGTCAAATTCAAAGTATAAAAATATGTTACAACTTACCCCAAACTAGCTGGGAACTAGACTTTTTGCTCAGTAGAATAGTCTTGGCAACTTGATAAAGATGCCTCGAACACGCGTCTAGAGTAGTATTTCTAGAATAGAATTCCTCAGTGACTTTGTGAGTAGGTCATGTAGGAGTCTGATTTCCGTATTAAAAGGTGGAGTTTCCTTATTTTATTATTCAAAAGGTGCTCCAATACTTGTTTTCCGTTTCTATAAGTCCAGAAGCCTAACTTCTACTGTTTCCTGGTTTCAGTCCGAGCTCTCTGATTTTGACGATTCTGGAATGCAGCATTGTATGTCTAAAACGTTCTACGTTATATTTAAAGTTTTCCTGCTCACGCTCACACTTCTTCTTCTCTTCTCTTCGTTGATCCTTAGCCGTCGACCGTCAAAGCAATCAGTGGCCATCAAGCCTGGTGTGGTCTTGTAGGGCAACAACAAATTTATTCCACTTTGCTCGGTCGGCGGCCATCCTTCTGTGGTGAAGTGGGATGTTATAAATATTTATAGGGGACTTAGTGTACTGACTGAGATCAGCTGTGAAGGTATCTATATCCATTTAGAGTAGTGTATTATAGATAACCTTACTTGCTACCACATATCTATATATCTCAGTCAGAATTATTCTGGAATAGTGTGATGACTACGTTATGTGTCTAGGGTATGGGTATGATGAAGTGTAAGTCACAACAACCGACATATAAACAATTTAATTTAATCCACTACTCTTGACAACACTGTGACACTCACATACATATAACACTCTATGAGAATATCTTAAGGAGTCACTGATAACTTTTCAAATAACAATATGTATTCATTTCTGTTATGAATGAATATGTGTCCTGATTCAATTACAAAGGAACCAGGAATCACAATCAATTTTAATTACAAGTATATGTACAGACTTTATCAATATGAATAATGTAGTGACATATATTATTAAAAATATCCTATGTGTGTCAGTTGTGTAGTGGTAATATGAGGTAATACTGGTTTTGTTTTGTTCAAGCTCTGTTGGTATTTGTCATCATGACTTCAATAGTTTGTCTTTTGGGACTAGTATTGGAGATGTTCTCAGTTCCTGATATTAAGACAATTAAATTCCCCTCTGAATGTTATTTTTACAAAGTCATTTCAAGATGAGGGGATATAATGTTGAGCTCAGCTGGCCAATCAGCTTATCTTGAGTGATGGCGGCAGGAAAGGACTCCTCTGCTCGAATTCTCCTCTGGGCTCTGGAGACACCTCACTGATAGCTAAAAAGACCAAGGAGTATGCTGTCCGACTCTGGATTCAGCAAAGCTCTGACCAGGTGCTGCTCAGTACCATCAAGACCACGGTCCCACAATTTCATGGAAATAAACACAGATACGTTGATTAGCAATGAATTCTGGCACAATTACTGGCACAAATTCCCATCTGCTTATGTTCCAGGCTTTTATTTTAGCAAAAATGTGAGCTGGCTTCAACGCACTGTCGCTTTATCAAGCTTATTTGCACTAGTGGTCTCGAACTAACGCTCCTAAGTGAGTATATCAGCGAGTCTAGCCAATGAGGCCACGTTTCGACAAGTGTTTGAAAAAATGTTACCTTTCTACGTCTCCCTAACAACCAAGATAGTATTTATAGCCCGACCAATCGTGGTTAGTTTTTCATTTGTTGCGCTCCAATCAATTTGGAGTTTACATGGTAGGCTATTTATGTAACGTAAGGTTTTTTTCAAACACGTTATAAAAAATTTTATGAGCAGAAATGATTTTGTGTTGTCAGGCATCCCCACTATTTTATTTTGGTTATAATTTATTAATTCCTGGACTATTTGCGTAACGTTTTACATATTCTTTGGCAGCAAGCCCTAAGGAACCCAAATATCCAAATTTAAAAGAGCTACGTGGCTGCGTTCAAAATATGTATTTTCTACCTCCTGTTTCGAAGATGTGCTGTCTGTGTACTGTTATGTTTTCAACCGTAAACCCATCTATTGTTATCTTTCCTAATAAGCGTTTTTTATGATTTTAAAACCTAACTCTGGGAAGGGTAGTGAATTTATCACTGTCCGTCTGAAAAAAAATTAGTGCATGTAGTCTTACACGCGTGATGGCAGCATTTGTGTATCGCGCGAAGCGTGTTGCATGCGTTCCTGATTTTCAGCCCTCCCTCTCTCTTTATCCTTTAGTCCATCTGTTCGTTCGTTTTGGTAACGCAGTGTAGAAAAAGACATGAATGGAATTTAAAATTTAGGTCAACTTGCATATTTCAAGGTTTTTCTTAGAAGGCAGCACATTTTATTGTGTGTTTGGGAAACGCGTGTATGTTGCAGAAGGCCTATATTTAACGTGGAAACGTTACAATTTGCAGACGAAGCATAAAACAAAGGGGATTTCGAGTACTGTCATTGTGACAGCACTGTTCTTTACCATTCTTCTTCCTTTATTTATTATATGTATTTATTAGGCTTTGTATTTACTTGATAATTTATATATGTGGATTAGAATATTCCACGACACCTCCCCTCTTAAAACAGACATTATATGTCAGTCCTTTATTCTATATACACATAGAGAAATTTATTATTAGTTCTGGGGTTTACGGTGATTCTCATCACACGGATGGCGGCTTAAAAAATCCGCTCCCAAATTGGTTTTTCCAGATATATACTCAATGCTAAAATTATATGGAGCCAAAAGTAAAGACCATCGGAGTAACCTGGAGTTCTCATGCCTAGCCTGTGCTAGAAACGATAACGGTTTGTGGTCTGTTTGCAACTTAAATGCCTTCCCATATAGATAAATATTGAATTTCTTTATCGCCCATATTACTGCAAGACATTCTTTTTCGCTAGTTGAGTAGTTGATTTCAGCTTTATTCAACTTTCTGCTAGCATATGCCACTGGGCTTAATTCCCCATCCAATGCATCTGATTTCTGTAGTAGAGTTGCACCTAACCCAATATTACTTGCATCCGTCCTTACAATGAATTCTTGACTTAAGTCAGGTAATTTCAAAATGGGTTTACTTGTGAGCTTTTCCTTCAATTCTTGGTAAGTCATTTCACATTGTGGTGTCCATGTAATGCGATCTGGATGTCCTTTACGTGTCAATTCAGTTAACGGTGCACATATGGAATTAAAGTTTTTGATATACTTCTGGTAGAAACCACATAATGAGACAAAGGATCTCACGTCCTTCTTGGTTTGTGGTCTCGGGGCGTTCTGTAGTTTCTCTAAATTCTTTGGGTCAGGGGTCATGTTTCCCTGATAAACTGTGTGTCCCAAAAATTCCAATTCTTTACATCCAACGCAACATTTAGTTGGTCGGGCTGTTAAATTTGCCTCCCTAAGTCGATTAAACAGCATGTTCAGAGAGTCAATGTGTTCCTCAAATGTTTCTGTTGCTATAAGGATATCATCCATAAAATTTGTTATACAGGGATTATTCAGAGGATCCAATAATTTTCTCATCATTCTAGAGAAGACACTAGGCGCATTCTTCAATCCAAATGGCAATCTATTAAACTCATAGTGTCCTTCTGAGGTACTAAAAGCTAGGTATGGTCTAACCTCAGGCTTCACTGGAATCTGATAGTATCCTTTACTCAGATCCACTTTTGAGAAATATTTAGCTTTATTTAGTCTGGCAAACAGCTGATTTGTATCCGGCAATGGATCCACCTGTCCTTCTGTAATAGCATTCAGTCTCCTGTAATCTATACAGAGTCTATGTTCTCCAGAGGGCTTCCTTAAGAGTACAACACCGGAACTATACGAAGATTCACTGTGCGAAATAATTCCTTCCTTCAACAGATAGTCTATCTCTTCCTTCAAAGTTTCTCCTTAGCAAACGGAATCGAATATGGTTTCATACAGACAGGTGTGGAGTCTATTAGTTTCATATCATATTCCAATAGGTTTGTATGCCCTGGTCGGTCTGTTAACACCTCTGCATGATTATTTAGAACCTGTTGCACTCTCTCTTTCTGAGTTTTCGTTAAATGTGTACTGATTTTCACCTGTGCTGCTGTCTCACAGGGGTGTAATGGATATTCAAATGAAGAAAGTGGTTCCTTTTTCATCTCCATGGCGATGGACAAGGTCAACAAGTGTGTCTCTTCCTGATGTTCTCTTTCCAAATATTTCTTCAGGAGATTCACATGATAGATTTTTTCTTTCCCCTTCTTATCTATCTTATAATTTGTTCTAGATACCTTCTCTAAAACTGTATATGGACCCTGCCATCCAATTTGTAACTTATTCTGACTCCCGGGCAAAAGAAGCAGTACTTTCTCTCCCACAGCCAAATTTCTGTCTTTCGCCTTCCTGTTATAATAGGCAGCATGTTTCTTCCTGGCTTGTTTCAAATTTTCATTGGCAAGTTTCCAGCCAGTTTTCAACCGAGTGGTCAGCTCATTCACATACTGGTATGAAGATGTAATGTTTTCCTCTGCCTTTTCATCAGTCCACGTTCTTAACAAAGCTTCAAGTGGACCTTTTATTGGCCTTCCAAACAATAATGTTGCCGGGGCCATACCGGTTGAACTATGGGGTACCTCCCGATAAGCAAAGAGGGCGGCGTGCAGGTACTGGTCCCATGTATCTGGTTTTTTCGTGTGCCAACTTTCTCAGGATCGACATCAATGTGCCGTTAAATCTTTCCACTTGGCCGTTCCCTTGGGGATGATACACACTACAATGGAAGTGTTTGGCCTGGAAGATCCTGAAAACTTCTTCAGTTAGTTTCCCCTTGAACTGAGAGCCATTATCAGTCAAGATTTGATTGGGAAAGCCTAACCTTGTGAAAATTGTGAGCAATGCCTCTGCCACATGTTTGGAATCAATCGATGACAGGGCTACTGCCTCTCCCCACATAGAACAAGTGTCCACCAGAGTCAGAATGTAGCTGTTCCTTCTCTTGGTTCGGGTGAGAGGTCCCACAAGATCCACGGCAACTCTCTCAAAGGGTGTTCCCACTATGGGCATTTCCCCCAGAGTTGCTGGTGCAGTCCAATGTTTAGGTGCTACTCGTTGGCACTCTGGACAGGATTTTACATATCGTTTGATATCTTCAGTTATTCCTGGCCAGAAATAGTGACAAACTATTCGCTGTCCTGTTGCGCTGATTCCCATATGACCACTGAAGGGAATCGCATGCCCTAGTTCCAACACTTTAGTCCTATATGAAGTGGGAAGGACCAGCTGTCCGTGACCATTGGATTCAGATCCAGCCTTCCTATATATCAGTTTGTTTTTCATATAAAACTCTCCCTTGCCTGGAGGTGTATGAGATTTGGGCAACTTCTTGAAACATGGCTTGAGTGTTTTGTCCTCAGCCTGTGCCTTCCTCATCTCATCTGGGTGAGTATTTATGGGATTATCCTCCTCCTTCTTTGACTGTGATCTGGTCTGCACTGTTGCCAATATCACAGGTCTCTTGGGATTCCCCAAGAAGACATATCTACACCCCAATATTAGAGGGTAGATTGGCTCATTTATCACTGCTGCTTTTATGATTCCTTCCACATATCGCGTTTTCACTTTTATTCGGGCGACGGGAAGTGTCATGGTAGCTACATCCTTGGTTGCAGTTTGAATCTCCACTGTTTCTGTGGTGTATTGATCGGCCTGCACCAGGTGAGAACTCACAACGGAATCGTAATCTAAACCGGTATCATATAAACATCTTATAGTGACACCATTACAGATGACATCTTCACACACTGGGGGGTGGTATGGTTCCTGTAATTCTTCAGGTTTGCCCTTCTTTTCCTTTTTCCCCGATGTCATAGCAGCAAAATGAGGAGGTTTCCTTCTACAATGGTCAGTGTCATGATTGTTCATCTTACAATTTTTACACCACCTTTTTCCTTGGTTGAAAGATTTTCTTTCATCATATTTCCTTTCATCGAATTGTGGGAATTTATTTTTATTTTCATACCGTGGCCTATCAAATTGGTGCTTACCTTTATTTTGATCCTTAGGATCAAATTTATTAAAGTTCTGTGGTGCCCTAAAGTTATCCACTTGTTTCTTTTTATTACCTGTTACCTCTGCTTGAGCTGCTTGATACCTTTCAGCAACATTTAGCAACTCATCCAGCCTCTCTGCACCTTGTTCCATGAGAAACTTTCTCAGGTCTGGAGCCATGGACTCTCTTAGTTGCTCTATAAGGACCATTTCCTTAAGATCTTGGGTTTTCCCCAGAGAAGTCCATTTCTCCAAGTATGTCTCTATTCGTGCAGAGAACTGGTGATAGGTTTCACCTGACAGTAGTTTAGCATTCCTAAATTTTTTCCTGTAAAACTCTGCATTCTTTTCATACCTTAACAAAAGAGCCTGCTTTAGCATGTCATAATTTTCCTGATCACCTCTGCTCATTTTTGCAAAAACTTCATAAGCTGCCCCACGAAGTCCCTGAGATAACTTTAAGCTCCACCTTTCTCTCTCTAACCCATATGTGGTAGCTAATAGTTCATACCGATTTATATAGCTCTCAATATCATCGTCTTTCTCAACAAAATGATCTAAATGAAAATTCATAGCTGAGGTTGAGGCTCCCTGAATAACCGTAGCATCAGAGGCAAAGGGACTGGCACCATTTTCATGAGCATGGCCTTGAAACTCAAACTCCCTTAGTCGTAATTCATGTTCCCTTTGTAATCTTTTCTCCTCCTTTTCTGCTTCCCTCTCTGCAGCTAATCTCTTCTCTTCTCTTCTCTTTCTGCAGCTAATTTCTTCTCTTCTCTTTCTGCAGCTAATCTTTTCTCTTCTCTTTCTGCAGCTAATCTTTTCTCTTCTCTTTCTGCAGCTAATCTTTTGTCTTCTCTTTCTGCTTCCAATTTCTTAGCCTCAGCCTCAGCTTGTAACCTTCTTTCGGCTTCTTTTTCTAATCTTCTTTCTTCGCGTTCAATAAATTTGTCACATTCCGTGGTGACATAGGCAACCATAACTTGCCCATCTAATCCTAACTCTTTTGCAGTCTGTACAGCAGCAGATCGAAACTTGGCCAGGTCCGCCATTGTCTATCAGGTAAATTTCTACAATGTCTAACCAACAATTCAAATTCTAAATATATATAATGGACAACACAGGCACCGTGAGCTCAACCTTATTTAATTCCACCCAAGGATACCTTTTAATTCTTATATTCCCTGAAGTGAATTACCCCCAATATTTTTAATAGGGAAAGATTCAAAATCCCAAGAGCGAGACCCCAATATATGTGGTGAAGTGGGATGTTATAAATATTTATAGGGGACTTAGTGTACTGACTGAGATCAGCTGTGAAGGTATCTATATCTATTTAGAGTAGTGTATTATAGATAACCTTACTTGCTACCACATATCTATATATCTCAGTCAGAATTATTCTGGAATAGTGTGATGACTACGTTATGTGTCTAGGGTATGGGTATGATGAAGTGTAAGTCACAACAACCGACATATAAACAATTTAATTTAATCCACTACTCTTGACAACACTGTGACACTCACATACATATAACACTCTATGAGAATATCTTAAGGAGTCACTGATAACTTTTCAAATAACAATATGTATTCATTTCTGTTATGAATGAATATGTGTCCTGATTCAATTACAAAGGAACCAGGAATCACAATCAATTTTAATTACAAGTATATGTACAGACTTTATCAATATGAATAATGTAGTGACATATATTATTAAAAATATCCTATGTGTGTCAGTTGTGTAGTGGTAATATGAGGTAATACTGGTTTTGTTTTGTTCAAGCTCTGTTGGTATTTGTCATCATGACTTCAATAGTTTGTCTTTTGGGACTAGTATTGGAGATGTTCTCAGTTCCTGATATTAAGACAATTAAATTCCCCTCTGAATGTTATTTTTACAAAGTCATTTCAAGATGAGGGGATATAATGTTGAGCTCAGCTGGCCAATCAGATTATCTTGAGTGATGGCGGCAGGAAAGGACTCCTCTGCTCGAATTCTCCTCTGGGCTCTGGAGACACCTCACTGATAGCTAAAAAGACCAAGGAGTATGCTGTCCGACTCTGGATTCAGCAAAGCTCTGACCAGGTGCTGCTCAGTACCATCAAGACCACGGTCCCACAATTTCATGGAAATAAACACAGATACGTTGATTAGCAATGAATTCTGGCACAATTACTGGCACAAATTCCCATCTGCTTATGTTCCAGGCTTTTATTTTAGCAAAAATGTGAGCTGGCTTCAACGCACTGTCGCTTTATCAAGCTTATTTGCACTAGTGGTCTCGAACTAACGCTCCTAAGTGAGTATATCAGCGAGTCTAGCCAATGAGGCCACGTTTCGACAAGTGTTTGAAAAAATGTTACCTTTCTACGTCTCCCTAACAACCAAGATAGTATTTATAGCCCGACCAATCGTGGTTAGTTTTTCATTTGTTGCGCTCCAATCAATTTGGAGTTTACATGGTAGGCTATTTATGTAACGTAAGGTTTTTTTCAAACACGTTATAAAAAATTTTATGAGCAGAAATGATTTTGTGTTGTCAGGCATCCCCACTATTTTATTTTGGTTATAATTTATTAATTCCTGGACTATTTGCGTAACGTTTTACATATTCTTTGGCAGCAAGCCCTAAGGAACCCAAATATCCAAATTTAAAAGAGCTACGTGGCTGCGTTCAAAATATGTATTTTCTACCTCCTGTTTCGAAGATGTGCTGTCTGGGTACTGTTATGTTTTCAACCGTAAACCCATCTATTGTTATCTTTCCTAATAAGCGTTTTTTATGATTTTAAAACCTAACTCTGGGAAGGGTAGTGAATTTATCACTGTCCGTCTGAAAAAAAAATTAGTGCATGTAGTCTTACACGCGTGATGGCAGCATTTGTGTATCGCGCGAAGCGTGTTGCATGCGTTCCTGATTTTCAGCCCTCCCTCTCTCTTTATCCTTTAGTCCATCTGTTCGTTCGTTTTGGTAACGCAGTGTAGAAAAAGACATGAATGGAATTTAAAATTTAGGTCAACTTGCATATTTCAAGGTTTTTCTTAGAAGGGCAGCACATTTTATTGTGTGTTTGGGAAACGCGTGTATGTTGCAGAAGGCCTATATTTAACGTGGAAACGTTACAATTTGCAGACGAAGCATAAAACAAAGGGGATTTCGAGTACTGTCATTGTGACAGCACTGTTCTTTACCATTCTTCTTCCTTTATTTATTATATGTATTTATTAGGCTTTGTATTTACTTGATAATTTATATATGTGGATTAGAATATTCCACGACACCTTCGTACAGTGTCCCAACTCTGGTTAATTCTTTGCTTCTCAGCTTCCACAGTCCTCCGCCAAGTGGTTTTTGGTCGGGCTCTCTTTCGTTTTCCTTCAGGGTCCATAGCATAGCTGTTCTTGTGATGGCATCGGAGTCTCTTCTGAGGACATGGCCAACCCAGCTCCAGCGTCTGCAAGCTATGATGGTGTGCATGTCCTCTTGCTTGCTCCGAGTAAGCAGATCTTGGTTGGTGATGATATTCGGCCAAAAGATTCGGTGAATTTTTCTTAGGCATGTTGTGTGAAGCACAGAAAGCACACAGCTCTGATATAATCTTAATTTTGTGCTTGTGCTGTACCGAGAGGACTTTCGGATGTTGTTTAGACTAAAAAAGGCTGTTCTTGCTTTGTTCAATCTGTTGTTGATGTCTTTGCTTGCTCCGCCGTCTGGTGTTACTATGCATCCTAGGTATGTGAAGGTATCTGTTTGTTCCAGTTGCTGATTCCTTACTGATATTGGTTCAGGGTTGCTCTCATTGAGCATAATGACCTCTGTCTTCTTTAGATTGATGCTCAAACCCACCTGCTGGCTATACTTATTAAGTCTATCCGTGTTTTCCTGGATGTGTTGATGTGAATGTGCTAGTAGTGCAATGTCATCTGTATATTCCAGACCTTCCAATGTAGAACATGTAGTCCATCTTATTCCTCTAACTGCCCTCTGTTGTCTGGCGCATCACCCAGTCTATGACTGTTAAAAATAGAGTGGTTGATAAGGGGCATCCCTGTCGTACTCCTGTCTTCACTTCAAAGGTTAGGTTGCTCTGCCAAAAGCTACACGTAAAGGTGGCATGGAGGCTTTTTATGATTGACACTATGCAGCTTGGATTCCATAAGCCCTCAGTATTTTCCATCAACTGTCCCTATGTATACTGTCAAACGCCTTTTCAAAATCAACGAAATTAATGTACAGCTGTCTCTGCCTTTCTGAGCACTGCTCTATAAGGTTCCTGAGGGTAAATATATGATCTACAAATCTTCTGTTATTTCTAAATCCTGCTTGTTCTTTCCTCAGTTTGTGGTCTACTGCTTTTGAAATTCTCTGTATAATTATCCTGCCTAGTATTTTGTTGGGAACTGAGAGAAGAGTGATTCCTCTCCAATTATTGCAGTCTGCAAGATCTCCCTACTTGGCCAATTTGACAATTACTCCTTTGTTCCACTCCATTGGTGTTGTCCTTGTATTCCAGAATTGTGCAAATAGTGGTTCTAATAGTTCTGCTGCTAGCTCAGGGTCTGTCTTAAATAGCTCTGCATTTAAGTTATCGTGGCCAGGAGCTTTTCCATTCTTTAACCCTTTGATTGCTGTGATGATTTCTTCTTCTCGTGGAATATCTGTATTAACATCTAGATCGTTTTCAGCCTCAGGAACATTCACTTTGTCTCTGGTGGTTCCTTGTTCAGAGTTTCTCTGAAATGCTCTGCCCATCTTGTTTTCTGTCCCTCTGCTGTCGTGATGAGATTTCCTTGCTTATCTCTTACTAATGTAATATTGTGTGCACCTCGTTTTCCGCTGATGATTTTAGTTATTTTGTATACTGTTCTTTGTTCATTTTTCAGTGCTGCCTCTTCTGCCTGTCTTGCAAGATCGTCTAGGAAATTCCTTTTGTTGGCTCGGGTTTGGCGTTTACCTTCCTTGTCCAGCTGACTGTACTGTTCGTTATATAGTTGCTTTAGCCTGTGGGGACTTCGCTTCTGTTTTCGTTCTTTTCATTTCCTTTCTCATCGTTACGGTGTTTAATGTTTCTGGTATTATCCAGTCTTGCTTCTTCCTTTAATCGGAATCCCAAGCATGATTTGCTGCTTTCCTTATATATTGTTGAAATGGTGTTTAATTTCTGGTCTATATCATCAGTTAATGTCCTTTCCTGACTTTTGGCAAATTGATATCGCACGGCTGTTTGTGCCTTATACCCGAGCGATCTTTTAGTTTCGGTGACCGGAATTCTGACACCGGGTATAAAATTTTCATATGCACCGTAACAAAACTACTGAGAGTTTTGGCGGGGAATATCAGCTGTTGTGTTTGTAAAATCAGTAAAATATAAATCATTACACACTCGATCTGGATAAACACAGCGCTAAAATTCTTTTGTGTACTATAACTTTGTTCTGTGTTCTATTTGTGATTGCATTTTTATTTGTTTGAAATTAGTTTTGACGGAGTTACAGACTTTTGAAAACAGCGTCATCATTTGAGGAAATTCATAAAATAAGTAATCTTTTTATTAATTTAATATCTAAAAATCGGCCCATTCGTTTGAGTTTATAATTATAAAGACTTCTCGAAGGGAAGCTAAAGATTATTTCCACATACTTTTTTTTTTGGTTTCATATCTTGAGAATGTGTGGTAGTCAGTTTTGTGAGTTTGGCATTACAAGAACAAGCATATTGTCACCAGATTTTATAACATTTAATTCACTGTAAACGCATTTCTGATACTCGCAAATTTTAAATAAGGTTGTAAAAAAATAACTTTTTGTAAAGCACCATCTGTTTTTGCATTTTCATTCATTTATAATGATATTTAGCTGTGTATATAAGCGTCAGAAAACATGTAAAGCTATAGATAGATTACTTCCACAATACTTTGATCTATCTTTCAAGTCTTGTTAATCTTGTATTTATAATATGAATGTCTTTCTTTAATTGTGTGTGAGATAAGGACTGTTCCATTAGTGGTCTTTGTAGACAATCCTGTGCACACGACGGCTGAAAAGAATTCTAAGTAACTGTTTGTATATCTTCTTTCATTCAAAGTTACAATGCAGGTAGTAAATTTAGAGAAACCAAATTCTAAATCTAATACCATCCTTTTATCAATTGCTAGTCAGAGATACATATGATAATTTAGAAATATTTATGAATGGCATGAAATCTCAGATAGAGTCACTAAAAGATTTAGAGTGGGATGGTAATAAAGTTGTTGTTTTCTTATTCGGGTATTATGACTTTTTGATGAAAATGTTTGGTTTGTCTGGAGCTCAATGAATATACCCATATCTGTGAAGTCTCCAGCAAAACAAGGAAATAAAGACATCCAGAGAGCATACAACTTGCAAACCAAGAAGGTTGGCAATGTTGATAAGAGATTATAATAGATATATGAAATATGGGAAAGGGAATAAAAGGCAAGTGGCACGTTAAAATAATTGTTTACACAAACCAATGTTAGAGATTGAAATTGAAAATGTAGCTCCTCCTTACCTTCATATTTTATTAGGCATTGTTTTGAAACACCACAGACTTCTAGAACAGGTACAATAGAGGCAAAGATATTTGAGAATCCGCAAGAGATGCAAACATTAGTCCTATGAAGAACAAGAAGAGATTTGTTAGGACTGGAAACAGGCAGAAGAATTAGAAGCTAAAATTGAATTTTTTTCAGCCAGGTATTGAAGTTTATGAGGATAAGGAGGAGACAGATAGTTTTAAAGTTAAACTTGAAAATGCACAAGATGCGCTGGCCAAACTTCAGTTTCAAGATCTGTGTGCTAGGTCTGGTCCAGTTTGCTTACACCTGGACAAGGTACTAGCCAAACACAAAATCATACCACAGGCTTATCATAGCAGAGCATTCATAGGGAATCACTGCCACAGATATCTATAACAAAAGGTTTATAAAGATCTTACAAGAGCAATCATTACACAAACACTGAAATTACAGTTAATCAAGATATAACTAGCATAGCTTTTATTGCCCAAGAACAATTCAACTCACTGAAAGAAGCATTTGAGAAAGTACACAACAAAATATCACACAGTGAACCAATTAGTAAAGAACCAATAACAGCATCAATAGAGACTTATATGTCTTTGTTCAGAAAGCTATTCCCCAGTAAGACAATTCCTAAACAGCACATATTAGAAAAACATTGCGCAGACTGGATCAGAACTCATGGCTTTGGAATGGGCATGCATGGAGAGCAAGGAGGAGAATTTGTACATTCCACTATTTCCAAAATTGAAAGACGCGCCAGCGGTATTAAAAATATAACTTCACAATTAAAATTTATAATGGAAACTCATTTGTTACAAATTTCCCCATCTGTGAATGTACAGATTCATCCTATAAAAAAAAAGTGTGAATGATAATTGAGCGAAATTTTGGGGCTAGAGAAAAGTATGGCAGTTGTTGCGTGAGTGACAGAATTAACAGAGTGTGGAAATCATTTAATAGATGTATTTATTAAATACACCTATTTATCTATTAAATTGAACATTTCGTTTTACTCATGACCATACTCATTTTTACATGACCATCGTGATGTATGATTGAGATAATTGTTAGCTCTCATGTTTTGGGGACAATTGGGTGTGTTATATTAAGGTAATAAATGTGGACTTGCAATTTAATGTTTCAATAATTAATGTTTGACGCATGAAACCAAAACAAAACTTTGATATCCATTTTCTGCAGGTTTTCTACTTTTGATTTCTGTAATTTGTTATGCATGTTGATTGTGACCGTTTTAGTGTAAATTGCATTAGAAACAAACCATAACAAAATATAAAAAAACGTAAATTTTACACTATTTCAGACTATTATATCTTTTTTCTAATTGTGATAAAATGTTTGTTCTTGTTCTAAAATTTACTCTAACATTTCTAGTCTAGCTTTACGCAAAATTAAAGCCGGTATTTATAATAATAAAGTAGCCTAAAAGCATTAATTAAGCCCTATCAAAAGTAAACATCGCCACATTTTTTCCCCGTTAGGAAGCTGACCACGTGACCTCTGTCAAGATAGCTATAAATAGCGCGGTCAGGGAAAAAAGGGAAACAACTAAAAGATCGCTGGCAATAAGCCGTGATCGCTTCTTTATATCAGCCGCAAAAGCTTTTCTGGTAAGGGGGTCCTTCAATTTGCTGATGTCAAACCTTTTCTGTGTAGTTTTCTGTAACTACTACATGTATATATATATATATATATATATATATATATATATATATATATATATATATATATATATATATATATATATATATATATATATATATATATATATATATATATATATATATATATATATATATATATATATATATATATATATATATATATATATATATATTTGTACTTATGTTTCTCTCACTTTCCATTTCTGCGTATATGTATATCTCTCTGTCTGTTTAGTGCCTCACTCCCCCCCCCCCCCCCCCCCCCCCCCCCCCCTTTCCCCCATATTGGTAAATTAAGTGAGCCCGGATCACAGAGAGACTGTTATAGGACATTCACATCTCTCAAATTTGATTAATCAATTTCCGTAGTTTTTGTTCTTGTTTTTTTAAAAACTGTTTTGAAATTTCCACAAGATGGGTGTATCCAGGGGTTCTTAACCTTTGTGTACCATGCACCTTTTTGATTGTCCGATGAAAGCTAAGGACCACTATTTTTGAAAGAAAAAATATACGTAAAAGCATAATTTTAAAAAAAAAATTCACATTTTAAAGTTTAGGTTATGTCCTCAAACCCCTTATAAGAGTCCATTCCTGGACTCCTCGGAGACAATTCACCACAGGCTTAGACACACTGATCTAGTCTGACACGAGTAGTCGACCCATGCTTGATTATACGATGCCAAAAGTGCACGATCATCCAACACCCACCAACTAATTGCACTTTAGGCTGTTCCGCCTACGTCAAATTATTTCCGCAATTTCGAACGATAGGGGAGCGAGCGCTTGTTATGACCGTTTAGGAGGTACTTTACCAGTTTTTGAGGATGCTACTTGATGTTGGTTGCCATGATAGTAGTGTTTTCGTGGTGAGCCTATATGAAATTTACACGATGAGCTGCTACTAATTGGGGTGCAAAATTTGCTCAGCTTCGATTCACGATGTATTGTCACAGCAAGGAGATGGTGCCGTTTGGTTGGTCCTAGGTTCGATTCCCGGTAAGCCTATCACTTATATTTTCTTTTCTGTTGTCTAGTGCCATCCTTTATGTCCAACGAGTACCTGTTAATTACCTTTATTTATTTATTTACGTATTTATTTACTATCCACAGGACTCAGGTTTCCTTCATTATTTACTAATCGTCAGTGGCATAACTACAGCCCGGGAGGACCAGGCATGTCCCGGTGACCCCATCCACGAAAAATAGTAGTTGGAAGCAGTGGAGTATCCTGGTAATGCGAGCTAGGCGTGCTGCTACTTAAAATGAATATGTACGCCTACTATTTAACTTCTTCCCCTCTTAATTTAAAAACCAACTATATTCAATTACGCAACGATAGTTATTAGGGGTATATGTCAATTATCTCCGAAATACTAATTAACTTACAACTTGAAACTCACAGTCACTGTAATAATCTGCATTCCCGGCAACTAACAAAAATTAATCACAAAAAACACTGGACGGACACAACCGATTTTTACAACTCGAGAGCTGCAAGACCACCGCACGCATGTTCGTATTGTATTGACGTATCTGGCCATGACCCCGATCCGCACAAACCAGTCTTCAAACGTAAAACCGAAAGGTGCAGCACGCATAGTGACGGAATTACCCGAGAAACTTCGGGCGATTGCTACCAACCAAAAAAAACTGCACTATAAAACGCGTCTGGGAAACTTAAACTAGATGTACTCGTAGATTCTATGCGGAAAAATCCGTTATCCTGATGCGTGCGGTCCGAAAGCAGAACATTATAAGAGAAATATTTTATAGAATAATACATTAAAGTTTTATTTTCCTTCGGGCATAGGTGTGCGCAGCACGCACAGCACACATAAAGAATACGCCACTGGTCGGAAGGGCCTTTATATACGTCCTTGTAATTTCCTTTGTTCCTGTGTTTAAACGTCATAGCATGCCCTAGTTATAAATCAAAGCCATAAAGAAGACATGAAAATTACTTTGGTAGATAGAAATTGAGAGTCCGATTGGCAGAGTTGTTAGAGCGCTGGTCTCTCGCGGTATAGGTGTCTGGTTCGATTCACGGTGTCGACACACTATAGTCTATTCAGCTGTAAATGGGTACCTGACTTTGCTCTTGAGTTAGGAAAGGAAAATGCAGTGAGGAAGGGAACTGGTCACCCACCTCTCGATGCCGGGCCTAGTATAGTGTAGTCTCTAACACTTCACTTCCCAATGGCAGTATCTGCTATGGGACTACCTTTACATTTTAGATAGAAATCAAAGGAATAAAGAAAACATGAAAATTACTTGTGTAGATAGAAATCAAACAGGCATTTCTATAGGGTTGTCTTCTTTAGCCCATGACTGTCGTCAGCCTGCCTGCAAGGCAACAGGTGTATATGTGTGTCTCTCTTTGTCTGGTCCCAACCTTTCAACCTCTGCGGCTTAGGAGACCCTGCTGGTGGCTATGCTACTGCCGGCATAGCTCTTGGGGCCATGTGGACACACAAGCTCTTCTACCTCGCCACGGTGGAGTCACGGTAGATGAGCTAATTGAAATGAAGGAGGTATCACGATTTCATTAAATTTTGCGTGATGATCCATACTGCAAGATAGTATGTAGAAAGATAGATAAAATTATGTGATGTAGATTTATGACCTCAAGTCAAATTTGGCCAAAAGTGGAGTTGGTATAAAGCCGTTTATACGGCAATGATATTCTCCTTGGCATCTGAAGTATACTGAAGACGATGGTGGTGGTGGTCGTGGTTGTGGTAATAATGAAGATGATGGCAATGACGGTAATAATGATGGTGATGATGATAATAATGATGATGATAATGACAATGATGGTGGTGGGGATGGTGATTATGGTGATCACAATGATGATGATGGTGGTGGTAGTGATCATGATGCTGATGTTGATGGTGGTGGTTGTGGTAGTTGTCACGGGTTGTCTCTCTTGCGCTGCAGTAGTGGTTCACCAAATATACAGTACTTTGCAAAAAAAATGGCAGTCATATTTTCGCAACGCAGCACCCTCATAGAAGCAAATAATAATAAAAACTGTATGTCCAGAGGAAGATTGGTATCTCCCCTATCTATTAACAGTGGTTTCAGTACAATATAATGTTGCCTTCTCCAGCAAGGCAAGCCTGGATGCGGCGAGGCATACTTCCCACAAATGTTTGTAGGTAATTGAGAGTCAGACTGTCCCAGTATTTTTTCAGCTACCTTCTTCAATTGTTCAACGTCTCTGAGTCCACTCTTTTTTAAATGATTCTGGAGTAGTGCCCAAACGTTTTCAATTGGGTTTTGATCGGGACTGTTGCTGGGCCACTTCAGCACTATCACATTCCTCTCTTGCAGCCATGCTTTGGGGGTATGAGCTGTATGATTTGGGTCATTGTCATGTTGAAATGTGCACCCATCGGGGTACATGACCTGCATAAATGGCAGAAGGTGTCCCTCTAGTATGTCGATGTACCTTTCTTTCGTGAGAATTCCTGTGAAAACACACAGTGGGGTGGCACCTCTTGCTGACACCCCTCCCCAAAGATGGAATTTCTAGGTATGTTTCGGTCGCTGGTACACAGGCGTTACAGAGCCTTTCGTCCAAATATTTATTTGAGCAGGATAAGACCAAAGAGAACATTCATCTGAAAAAATCACATTGTCCCATGACAAATTTTTGTGTTCGTGGCACCAGTTCAAGCGCATCTGTTTGTGAGTCTCTGTGAGCAATGATGACGAAATTACCCGCTTTTTTGTGTAATTCATACTGTGTAGCTCCCGGTTGACAATAGCATTAGATACTTCTGGGCTTACCAACTCGATCATGCGCTGCCGTATGTTTCTACACTCTTCATTGGCCCAGCCCGAACGATTTGGGCGAGACGCCGATGGTCCTTTGTGTCCAAAATTCTTGGCCTCCCACTACCTTCTTTTCGCTCGATTCCATACCTGCTTTTAATTTACTCACAACTCTGTAGACAGTCCGCTCAGGAATGTTCGAGGTTTTAGAAATGTTGGAACATGTTTGATTTCCTTCATTCCAAAGCTGTGAAATTAACATACACTTTGACTTTGTATCCATTTTCTGCCACTAGCATTAGAAATTGTCGTCTGCTCTTTTATCAAGTGACGTTACTCTACGCTAATTTTTTTTTTTTTACTTTTGGTAGTGTTTGCTCACTTAAGTGGAGTGCAAATTTGGGGCAGAACATGCATATTTAATTAGATTTCAGCTTATTTAGCTGAGCAATATGACTGCCATTTTTTTTTGCAAAGTACTGTATATATATATATATATATATATATATATATATATATATATATATATATATATATATATATATATATATATATATATATATATATATATATATATATATATATATAGTATTTATCAAAATACATGGGAGTGACGAGGTCAACCTGCGGAGAAGGTCACGTCGAAAAAGGAAGGCGAGGAGTAAGATAATTACCGATATAATAGCATAGAGGAGTGTAGCATCAGGATAGACGGAAACAATGAATCGGATGAATTAGTCATCACGTGACAGTGATGATGATGATGAAGTAAGGAGTTACATTTTTTGAAACATTTGTGCAGTATATTGATTACAGTTGTTGAGCCCATTATAAAAGGAGGGTCCCACTCACTTTGTCTCTGGGGACCCATTGCATTGCAGTTAAGCCAACTGCTTACAGCTGTCTCTCGCTTCCCCAAACTCTATTTGTTTTCCAGGAGATTTATGCCTTTGTATGGTGAGGCACGCGTCTTTCGACAATAGATAAAAATCCTTCGGATATGTAAAAGCACATTAGCTAGTCAAGAACATAGAACTTTGTGTCTGACCTCTAGTTATTGATAAATACCAAGCCCTGAAAAGGACTAATAGTGCCTATCAGCTGGAATAAAGCCCTGAAGAAAACTAGCCCCGAAAAAGACTTACCACGCATCTGGAACAGGAGAGCTATTGTAGTAAACACCCATATGTAAATCCGCCCAAACTCTTGGACATAAAAAAAAATAAATAAATTATAACTTACACTCGCACAGGGACTTTTCTTAAAATTCACTGCGAAACCCTCTCAGGCAGCGAAGACGCCGTTTAAAAAAAAAATGAAATTGTCAAATAAAATCTCTTGAGAACACCTACATATGACACCAAGATATACTAACAACTTCTTGATAACATCCGGTAAAGACCCAACACAGACAGATGAGCTGGAATCTGTGAATGTAAAAATAATTAAAACTATTTAGATGTAAATGATAAATACGAAAATAATTAAAACTATTTAAAGGTCAGTGTTAAATGCAAAAATAATTAACACTATGTTAACGTCAATGGTAAAAGCAGAATTAATTAACACTATTTTAATGTCAATGCACTACATTAAATACGACTTAAAAGCAATATCAATATTTGTCCTGTGCACGATATATCAGGTTAAAGCCTTGTAAGGGATTAATTCCGCCGGGGCAAGCATTGCAATGAGAACTTGTAAGTGCATATGCTTTACTCTAAGCTTTCAAATAACTAAGTATTATTTATTCTGTCTAAACAAAAGGGCTTTTTTGTGTTAACTGTGCATTGTTCCTTACCAGGTGTTCCGAATCTTTTGGACGAATACCATCACCAATCAAATACTGCTTACTCGGAACAACCAAGAAGACATAAACACCATCATCAATAGCAGACGCTGAAGTTGGGTTGGCCACGTCCTCAGAAGAGACTCTGATGCTATCAAAAGAACAACTATGCTTAGATCCCTGAAGGACAGCGAACGAGCAGCCGACTAAAAACATCTTGGCGGAAAATTGTACAGGCTCAGATGCAAAGAATGAACCAGAGCTTGGGCACTGCAAGAAGGATGACCGCCGACCGAGAAAAGCGGAAGCAGTTGATTGCTGCCCTACAAGATACCACCACTGCTTTGACAGTGGGCAGCTAAGGATCAAATAAGAACAGAAAGGTTTTCAATTACGCTGGAGAAATATTGCCTAGTCAACGGAAGATTAATAAATATATTTTGCAGATGATACTGTAGATGACTTTCCCCTGAAAGCGAATAAGAGTTGGAAGAACTAGCGAAACAAGTTATTGTTTCTTCTTCTTCGTACACTCTCAGACGTCCACTTGAATGTTCTCAAAGAAAGCAGTAGTCAGTTTGAGGCTATTTGAATCCCCGTAAAGTTTTTCCACGAAAGGAGCTGGCGTCGGCCATATGCACTTTCTCTGTACCACATATAAGGGGCAACTTTGAAGCAGATGTTCAGCAGTCATTTCCTTCAACAAACACATGCCAAGTCTTCCTGTCCTGTGCCATCCGCTCAAGTTCTTTCCATGTTTTCCTCATCATTTTCACTTCTGTATCCAGTTCTCTTCTCCACGTGTTTTTGGGTCTACCTCTGCCTCTCTTTCCCTGTGGATTCCAGAACAAGGACTGCCTTGTAATGCTATCAACAGGTCTCCTCAAGGTGTGTCCTTTCCATCGCCAGCATCTTCTTCTCAACTCTTGTTCACTGGCACTTGTCTGGTTTTCTTCATCAATTCCACATTTGTGACTTTGTCACACCACTTCAGTCCTTCTATTCTACGCAAACACCCGTTTATAAAAGTAACTTTTTGGTTCTTGTTTTTGTTGCTCTTCATGTCTCAGAGTCATACAATAGGACTGACTGATTTGAGTTGAAGATTCTTATTTTCATGTTGGACTTGATTTCTCTTGTTCTCCATATGTTTCCCAATGCAATGAAAGCTTCTATTGCTTTTTGTATTCTTATTTTGATATCACTGTCCCTCCAACTTTGTCTATATTACTGCCAAGATATGTGTACGATTTTACATCTTTTAGTGGCGTTTCTTCAAGTTCGACCTTGTTATCATTTCTTGCATTTATTCTCAGAATCTTCGTCTTTTCCCTGTGTATTTTCAGGCCCACTTGTTGGGACCTCTCATCGAGAATTTTCATTTTCTCTTGCGTCTAATTATGGTTATGAGACAGAAGAGCTAAATCATCTGCAAAATCAAGATCATTAAGCTGTTTAGTCAGATTACACTGGACCCATTTCTGTTGTGTGATGTCGATGTTTCATAACTCAATCTATTGCTAGTAAGAAAAGAAATGGAGACAAGAGGCATCCCCGACTCACTCCCGTTCTAATCCTAAATGGTTCTGTAAGTTGTCCTTCATGAAGAACTCTACATGTCATGTCTTCATAGGTCTTCCTTATTAAGTTAATGATCTTCATGGGAACTCCATAATGCCTCATCAATTTCCAAATTGATTCTCTGTCTACATTCTTAAATACGAGGGACGGTCAAAAAGTAATGCCTCGTAATTTTTAATTTCATTCAATAGGCAAGTGCAGCAAAGGTAATTTTTGCTGAGGAGGTTAAGATGTTATACCTAACAAGAAAGATAGCTGTGTCTGTGTTAACTGTGTGAAGTCAAGCACATGTAGGCCCCTGACTATAAAGGAATGATGACGATAATGATATATATGTTATCAGGGAACCTAACGCTACCTCCCTAGATCTCACACAGTCCGTATTTTGATTCTAGTGGCTGGTGTATGATGTCTCTAGTGTCTAGGGGTGAAATGAAAATGATGGTACATCAACACAATACACTTTAACTCACTATAAGAAAATAAATAAGACTGTGGTTAAAGTTTTCTTTTAAAATTGGAATGTTTTTTTTCTTTGTACAATTTAATCTGCCTGTCCCGCCATCTCTTTTGGACAGGTCTTTGAAAATGAGGAAATATATTTACATATAATGCTTTAACTAAAAAATATGGACTCTTGGTCCTATGAATGTAATGTTATTATATAGAGTTCCTGTAGGTGTATTCACAGACTAAAACTTTAATAACTGCTAGTGATAGTCATTGGTTATGAGGAGCTGTTGTTTTAATCATTCCCCATATAATTCAGTTTTATTTTCATAAGAACCAGTTTATTATGCTGAAGTGTCAGATGTCCCAGCTGTTAACGTGTCACCTGGGATTCTTGGTATGACGATAATAAGTCAGGATGTCGTTGCAGATATAATAGATCAGCACCCACACACAAGCTCCTTCAGGCTATCAGCTGACAGCAACTTTTAAATGGAGACGTTTCACTTTTCACTCACTCATCAGGTTTCCTGTCACCGGATGGTAACAGGAAATAAAAACTCTGCAATAAAAAGACACCCTGGCCTTTTCATATCTGATCACCATTTCTTATCACTAAGTATACATGAAGGTATGGGGTCAGCCTCGTGTGCAATCATGTGCATCAGCCCCAAATTATATGACTCACACCTTTCTGTGACCACACCTCAGGTCCCTATGGCAGATACGCCCCTGTACTTTTACATAGTTTGCTTCAATACAATAACGTGGAGTAACCACATCTCCTTTTATATGATTTTCCTTTTCTTTTCTAACTTATAAACGCTCTAGGCATGTTGAAGAGTGTTCATGGAACACTGAGGCTTCCTAACATCTTCCAATACAAAATTATTAATACAAAATCACAATAATATGCAACAGTCAGATACAGTTCAATGTGAGGACTCAATAATGTTTGCTCCCGGCATGTCCTTCACTTTTCCCCATAGCAGTATCTAACTTGTGCAGTTTTAATCAAGCATGTAAATACATAAAGCATTCTTACCACTAGTTCAAAGAAATATTTCACAAATAACGTTGACTGGCAAAGAATATGGCCTCAGTTTTGCTATGCCTCGTCCAGATTGTGAATTTAGTAGTTAATTTTACAATTTATCACATCTGCTCTCAACGTAGTTGTTTGTATAAAATTTTCTAGTCAAATGGCCACGAGACCACTATGCCTCTTGCCAATATCTATTAGAGCCGACCAATGAAAGCAGGCACTACTACATCTTTTTGAATTTAGTTTTGAAAAAACAAAACAACTTCCAAACAAACTATGTGCCTCGTAGTCCATTGGTCAGTCTGCGTTAGTTATGCCAATAGAAAAAGATGTTTAGTTTTAGTTACATTTTCCTATCCCCCCTTTACTCCTATACTCTTATACCAACCAATAGGATTTGAATTACTCCAATGCCTCTTTTTTTAAACTAGCGTCCCCAATAACGTTATGTGTAACGAGCAAGAACAAACAGATTCTAGTGGCTAATACGACTATCCAAAGCGTTCTACAATAGACAATTTAGTATTTTCTGTAAATCATCATAATATAATCATTTACACATTGACGGCCATCTCCTCGCCCCCGGCTCTATATCAATTATTCCCCCCAAAATAACCAACTAGTTTGAGTGACGTCAGAATATATACCGCTAGTTTTCCATTTCCTCCTAGCGGTAATAATCCTGACGTCACTCAAACTAGTAGGTTATTTGAATATAATGATTAGAGAAGTATTAGCCAAGTTATTGAGAAAATACTAAATGTCTAAGAACGCTTGGACGGACAGACTGTTGTTCTTGCTCGTTACACATAACGTTATTGGGGACGCTAGTTTAAAAAAAGAGGCATTGGAGTAATTCAAATCCTATTGGTTGGTATAAGAGTATAGGAGTAAAGGGGGGATAGGAAAATGTAACTAAAACTAAACATCTTTTTCTATTGGCATAACTAGCGCAGACTGACCAATGGACTACGAGGCACATAGTTTGTTTGGAAGTTGTTTTGTTTTTTCAAAACTAAATTCAAAAAGATGTAGTAGTGCCTGCTTTCATTGGTCGGCTCTAATAGATATTGGCAAGAGGCATAGTGGTCTCGTGGCCATTTGACTAGAAAATTTTATACAAACAACTACGTTGAGAGCAGATGTGATAAATTGTAAAATTAACTACTAAATTCACAATCTGGACGAGGCATAGCAAAACTGAGGCCATATTCTTTGCCAGTCAACGTTATTTGTGAAATATTTCTTTGAACTAGTGGTAAGAATGCTTTATGTATTTACATGCTTGATTAAAACTGCACAAGTTAGATACTGCTATGGGGAAAAGTGAAGGACATGCCGGGAGCAAACATTATTGAGTCCTCACATTGAACTGTATCTGACTGTTGCATATTATTGTGATTTTGTATTAATAATTTTGTATTGGAAGATGTTAGGAAGCCTCAGTGTTCCATGAACACTCTTCAACATGCCTAGAGCGTTTATAAGTTAGAAAAGAAAAGGAAAATCATATAAAAGGAGATGTGGTTACTCCACGTTATTGTATTGAAGCAAACTATGTAAAAGTACAGGGGCGTATCTGCCATAGGGACCTGAGGTGTGGTCACAGAAAGGTGTGAGTCATATAATTTGGGGCTGATGCACATGATTGCACACGAGGCTGACCCCATACCTTCATGTATACTTAGTGATAAGAAATGGTGATCAGATATGAAAAGGCCAGGGTGTCTTTTTATTGCAGAGTTTTTATTTCCTGTTACCATCCGGTGACAGGAAACCTGATGAGTGAGTGAAAAGTGAAACGTCTCCATTTAAAAGTTGCTGTCAGCTGATAGCCTGAAGGAGCTTGTGTGTGGTGCTGATCTATTATATCTGCAACGACATCCTGACTTATTATCGTCATACCAAGAATCCCAGGTGACACGTTAACAGCTGGGACATCTGACACTTCAGCATAATAAACTGGTTCTTATGAAAATAAAACTGAATTATATGGGGAATGATTAAAACAACAGCTCCTCATAACCAATGACTATCACTAGCAGTTATTAAAGTTTTAGTCTGTGAATACACCTACAGGAACTCTATATAATAAACATTACATTCATAGGACCAAGAGTCCATATTTTTTAGTTAAAGCATTATATGTAAATATATTTCCTCATTTTCAAAGACCTGTCCAAAAGAGATGGCGGGACAGGCAGATTAAATTGTACAAAGAAAAAAAACATTCCAATTTTAAAAGAAAACTTTAACCACAGTCTTATTTATTTTCTTATAGTGAGTTAAAGTGTATTGTGTTGATGTACCATCATTTTCATTTCACCCCTAGACACTAGAGACATCATACACCAGCCACTAGAATCAAAATACGGACTGTGTGAGATCTAGGGAGGTAGCGTTAGGTTCCCTGATAACATATATATCATTATCGTCATCATTCCTTTATAGTCAGGGGCCTACATGTGCTTGACTTCACACAGTTAACACAGACACAGCTATCTTTCTTGTTAGGTATAACATCTTAACCTCCTCAGCAAAAATTACCTTTGCTGCACTTGCCTATTGAATGAAATTAAAAATTACGAGGCATTACTTTTTGACCGTCCCTCGTATTTAAGAATGTAGACAGAGAATCAATTTGGAAATTGATGAGGCATTATGGAGTTCCCATGAAGATCATTAACTTAATAAGGAAGACCTATGAAGACATGACATGTAGAGTTCTTCATGAAGGACAACTTACAGAACCATTTAGGATTAGAACGGGAGTGAGTCGGGGATGCCTCTTGTCTCCATTTCTTTTCTTACTAGCAATAGATTGAGTTATGAAACATCGACATCACACAACAGAAATGGAATCCAGTGGAATCTGACTAAACAGCTTAATGATCTTGATTTTGCAGATGATTTAGCTCTTCTGTCTCATAACCATAATTAGACGCAAGAGAAAATGAAAATTCTCGATGAGAGGTCCCAACAAGTGGGCCTGAAAATACACAGGGAAAAGACGAAGATTCTGAGAATAAATGCAAGAAATGATAACAAGGTCGAACTTGAAGAAACGCCACTAAAAGATGTAAAATCGTACACATATCTTGGCAGTAATATAGACAAAGTTGGAGGGACAGTGATATCAAAATAAGAATACAAAAAGCAAGAGGAGCTTTCATTGCATTGGGAAACATATGGAGAACAAGAGAAATCAAGTCCAACATGAAAATAAGAATCTTCAACTCAAATCAGTCAGTCCTATTGTATGACTCTGAGACATGAAGAGCAACAAAAACAAGAACCAAAAAAGTTACTTTTATAAACGGGTGTTTGCGTAGAATAGAAGGACTGAAGTGGTGTGACAAAGTCACAAATGTGGAATTGATGAAGAAAACCAGACAAGTGCCAGTGAACAAGAGTTGAGAAGAAGATGCTGGCGATGGAAAGGACACACCTTGAGGAGACCTGTTGATAGCATTACAAGGCAGTCCTTGTTCTGGAATCCACAGGGAAAGAGAGGCAGAGGTAGACCCAAAAACACGCGGAGAAGAGAACTGGATACAGAGGTGAAAATGATGAGGAAAACATGGAAAGAACTTGAGCGGATGGCACAGGACAGGAAGACTTGGCATGTGTTTGTTGAAGGAAATGACTGCTGAACATCTGCTTCAAAGTTGCCCCTTATATGTGGTACAGAGAAAGTGCATATGGCCGACGCCAGCTCCTTTCGTGGAAAAACTTTACGGGGATTCAAATAGCCTCAAACTGACTACTGCTTTCTTTGAGAACATTCAAGTGGACGTCTGAGAGTGTACGAAGAAGAAGAAACAATAACTTGTTTCGCTAGTTCTTCCAACTCTTATTCGCTTTCAGGGGAAAGTCATCTACAGTATCATCTGCAAAATATATTTATTAATCTTCCGTTGACTAGGCAATATTTCTCCAGCGTAATTGAAAACCTTTCTGTTCTTATTTGATCCTTAGCTGCCCACTGTCAAAGCAGTGGTGGTATCTTGTAGGGCAGCAATCAACTGCTTCCGCTTTTCTCGGTCGGCGGTCATCCTTCTTGCAGTGCCCAAGCTCTGGTTCATTCTTTGCATCTGAGCCTGTACAATTTTCCGCCAAGATGTTTTTAGTCGGCTGCTCGTTCGCTGTCCTTCAGGGATCTAAGCATAGTTGTTCTTTTGATAGCATCAGAGTCTCTTCTGAGGACGTGGCCAACCCAACTTCAGCGTCTGCTATTGATGATGGTGTTTATGTCTTCTTGGTTGTTCCGAGTAAGCAGTATTTGATTGGTGATGGTATTCGTCCAAAAGATTCGGAACACCTGGTAAGGAACAATGCACAGTTAACACAAAAAAGCCCTTTTGTTTAGACAGAATAAATAATACTTAGTTATTTGAAAGCTTAGAGTAAAGCATATGCACTTACAAGTTCTCATTGCAATGCTTGCCCCGGCGGAATTAATCCCTTACAAGGCTTTAACCTGATATATCGTGCACAGGACAAATATTGATATTGCTTTTAAGTCGTATTTAATGTAGTGCATTGACATTAAAATAGTGTTAATTAATTCTGCTTTTACCATTGACGTTAACATAGTGTTAATTATTTTTGCATTTAACACTGACCTTTAAATAGTTTTAATTATTTTCGTATTTATCATTTACATCTAAATAGTTTTAATTATTTTTACATTCACAGATTCCAGCTCATCTGTCTGTGTTGGGTCTTTTACCGGATGTTATCAAGAAGTTGTTAGTATATCTTGGTGTCATATGTAGGTGTTCTCAAGAGATTTTATTTGACAATTTCATTTTTTTTTTAAACGGCGTCTTCGCTGCCTGAGAGGGTTTCGCAGTGAATTTTAAGAAAAGTCCCTGTGCGAGTGTAAGTTATAATTTATTTATTTTTTTTTATGTCCAAGAGTTTGGGCGGATTTACATATGGGTGTTTACTACAATAGCTCTCCTGTTCCAGATGCGTGGTAAGTCTTTTTCGGGGCTAGTTTTCTTCAGGGCTTTATTCCAGCTGATAGGCACTATTAGTCCTTTTCAGGGCTTGGTATTTATCAATAACTAGAGGTCAGACACAAAGTTCTATGTTCTTGACTAGCTAATGTGCTTTTACATATCCGAAGGATTTTTATCTATTGTCGAAAGACGCGTGCCTCACCATACAAAGGCATAAATCTCCTGGAAAACAAATAGAGTTTGGGGAAGCGAGAGACAGCTGTAAGCAGTTGGCTTAACTGCAATGCAATGGGTCCCCAGAGACAAAGTGAGTGGGACCCTCCTTTTATAATGGGCTCAACAACTGTAATCAATATACTGCACAAATGTTTCAAAAATGTAACTCCTTACTTCATCATCATCATCACTGTCACGTGATGACTAATTCATCCGATTCATTGTTTCCGTCTATCCTGATGCTACACTCCTCTATGCTATTATATCGGTAATTATCTTACTCCACGCCTTCCTTTTTCGACGTGACCTTCTCCGCAGGTTGACCTCGTCACTCCCATACGTTTTGACATGTTATTCTTTGTTCGCAGGGTAAACATCGCTAGCGTATTTTGATAAATACTATATATATATATATATATATATATATATATATATATATATATATATATATATATATATATATATATATATATATATATATATATATATATATATACAGTACTTTGCAAAAAAAATGGCAGTCATATTGCTCAGCTAAATAAGCTGAAATCTAATTAAATATGCATGTTCTGCCCCAAATTTGCACTCCACTTAAGTGAGCAAACACTACCAAAAGTAAAAAAAAAATTAGCGTAGAGTAACGTCCCTTGATATAAGAGCAGACGACAATTTCTAATGCTAGTGGCAGAAAATGGATACAAAGTCAAAGTGTATGTTAATTTCACAGCTTTGGAATGAAGGAAATCAAACATGTTCCAACATTTCTAAAACCTCGAACATTCCTGAGCGGACTGTCTACAGAGTTGTGAGTAAATTAAAAGCAGGTAATGGAATCGAGCGAAAAGAAGGTATTGGGAGGCCAAGAATTTTGGTCACAAAGGACCAACGGTGTCTCGCCCAAATCGTTCGGGCTGGGCCAATGAAGAGTGTAGAAAACATACGGCAGCGCATGATCGAGTTGGTAAGCCCAGAAGTATCTAATGCTATTGTCAACCGGGAGCTACACAGTATGAATTACACAAAAAAGCGGGTAATTTCGTCATCATTGCTCACAGAGACTCACAAACAGATGCGCTTGAACTGGTGCCACGAACACAAAAATTTGTCATGGGACAATGTGATTTTTTCAGATGAATGTTCTCTTTGGTCTTATCCTGCTCAAATAAATATTTGGACGAAAGGCTCTGTAACGCCTGTGTACCAGCGACCGAAACATACCTAGAAATTCCATCTTTGGGGAGGGGTGTCAGCAAGAGGTGCCACCCCACTGTGTGTTTTCACAGGAATTCTCACGAAAGAAAGGTACATCGACATACTAGAGGGACACCTTCTGCCATTTATGCAGGTCATGTACCCCGATGGGTGCACATTTCAACATGACAATGACCCAAATCATACAGCTCATACCCCCAAAGCATGGCTGCAAGAGAGGAATGTGATAGTGCTGAAGTGGCCCAGCAACAGTCCCGATCAAAACCCAATTGAAAACGTTTGGGCACTACTCCAGAATCATTTAAAAAAGAGTGGTCTCAGAGACGTTGAACAATTGAAGAAGGTAGCTGAAAAATACTGGGACAGTCTGACTCTCAATTACCTACAAACATTTGTGGGAAGTATGCCTCGCCGCATCCAGGCTTGCCTTGCTGGAGAAGGCAACATTATATTGTACTGAAAACCACTGTTAATAGATAGGGGAGATACCAATCTTCCTCTGGACATACAGTTTTTATTATTATTTGCTTCTATGAGGGTGCTGCGTTGCGAAAATATGACTGCCATTTTTTTTGCAAAGTACTGTATATTTGGTGAACCACTACTGCAGCGCAAGAGAGACAACCCGTGACAACTACCACAACCACCACCATCAACATCAGCATCATGATCACTACCACCACCATCATCATCATTGTGATCACCATAATCACCATCCCCACCACCATCATTGTCATTATCATCATCATTATTATCATCATCACCATCATTATTACCGTCATTGCCATCATCTTCATTATTACCACAACCACGACCACCACCACCATCGTCTTCAGTATACTTCAGATGCCAAGGAGAATATCATTGCCGTATAAACGGCTTTATACCAACTCCACTTTTGGCCAAATTTGACTTGAGGTCATAAATCTACATCACATAATTTTATCTATCTTTCTACATACTATCTTGCAGTATGGATCATCACGCAAAATTTAATGAAATCGTGATACCTCCTTCATTTCAATTAGCTCATCTACCGTGACTCCACCGTGGCGAGGTAGAAGAGCTTGTGTGTCCACATGGCCCCAAGAGCTATGCCGGCAGTAGCATAGCCACCAGCAGGGTCTCCTAAGCCGCAGAGGTTGAAAGGTTGGGACCAGACAAAGAGAGACACACATATACACCTGTTGCCTTGCAGGCAGGCTGACGACAGTCATGGGCTAAAGAAGACAACCCTATAGAAATGCCTGTTTGATTTCTATCTACACAAGTAATTTTCATGTTTTCTTTATTCCTTTGATTTCTATCTAAAATGTAAAGGTAGTCCCATAGCAGATACTGCCATTGGGAAGTGAAGTGTTAGAGACTACACTATACTAGGCCCGGCATCGAGAGGTGGGTGACCAGTTCCCTTCCTCACTGCATTTTCCTTTCCTAACTCAAGAGCAAAGTCAGGTACCCATTTACAGCTGAATAGACTATAGTGTGTCGACACCGTGAATCGAACCAGACACCTATACCGCGAGAGACCAGCGCTCTAACAACTCTGCCAATCGGACTCTCAATTTCTATCTACCAAAGTAATTTTCATGTCTTCTTTATGGCTTTGATTTATAACTAGGGCATGCTATGACGTTTAAACACAGGAACAAAGGAAATTACAAGGACGTATATAAAGGCCCTTCCGACCAGTGGCGTATTCTTTATGTGTGCTGTGCGTGCTGCGCACACCTATGCCCGAAGGAAAATAAAACTTTAATGTATTATTCTATAAAATATTTCTCTTATAATGTTCTGCTTTCGGACCGCACGCATCAGGATAACGGATTTTTTCCGCATAGAATCTACGAGTACATCTAGTTTAAGTTTCCCAGACGCGTTTTATAGTGCAGTTTTTTTTGGTTGGTAGCAATCGCCCGAAGTTTCTCGGGTAATTCCGTCACTATGCGTGCTGCACCTTTCGGTTTTACGTTTGAAGACTGGTTTGTGCGGATCGGGGTCATGGCCAGATACGTCAATACAATACGAACATGCGTGCGGTGGTCTTGCAGCTCTCGAGTTGTAAAAATCGGTTGTGTCCGTCCAGTGTTTTTTGTGATTAATTTTTGTTAGTTGCCGGGAATGCAGATTATTACAGTGACTGTGAGTTTCAAGTTGTAAGTTAATTAGTATTTCGGAGATAATTGACATATACCCCTAATAACTATCGTTGCGTAATTGAATATAGTTGGTTTTTAGATTAAGAGGGGAAGAAGTTAAATAGTAGGCGTACATATTCATTTTAAGTAGCAGCACGCCTAGCTCGCATTACCAGGATACTCCACTGCTTCCAACTACTATTTTTCGTGGATGGGGTCACCGGGACATGCCTGGTCCTCCCGGGCTGTAGTTATGCCACTGACGATTAGTAAATAATGAAGGAAACCTGAGTCCTGTGGATAGTAAATAAATACGTAAATAAATAAATAAAGGTAATTAACAGGTACTCGTTGGACATAAAGGATGGCACTAGACAACAGAAAAGAAAATATAAGTGATAGGCTTACCGGGAATCGAACCTAGGACCAACCAAACGGCACCATCTCCTTGCTGTGACAATACATCGTGAATCGAAGCTGAGCAAATTTTGCACCCCAATTAGTAGCAGCTCATCGTGTAAATTTCATATAGGCTCACCACGAAAACACTACTATCATGGCAACCAACATCAAGTAGCATCCTCAAAAACTGGTAAAGTACCTCCTAAACGGTCATAACAAGCGCTCGCTCCCCTATCGTTCGAAATTGCGGAAATAATTTGACGTAGGCGGAACAGCCTAAAGTGCAATTAGTTGGTGGGTGTTGGATGATCGTGCACTTTTGGCATCGTATAATCAAGCATGGGTCGACTACTCGTGTCAGACTAGATCAGTGTGTCTAAGCCTGTGGTGAATTGTCTCCGAGGAGTCCAGGAATGGACTCTTATAAGGGGTTTGAGGACATAACCTAAACTTTAAAATGTGAATTTTTTTTTTTAAAATTATGCTTTTACGTATATTTTTTCTTTCAAAAATAGTGGTCCTTAGCTTTCATCGGACAATCAAAAAGGTGCATGGTACACAAAGGTTAAGAACCCCTGGATACACCCATCTTGTGGAAATTTCAAAACAGTTTTTAAAAAAACAAGAACAAAAACTACGGAAATTGATTAATCAAATTTGAGAGATGTGAATGTCCTATAACAGTCCCTCTCTGTGATCCGGGCTCACTTAAGTTACCAATATGGGGGAAAGGGGGAGGGGGGGGGGGAGTGAGGCACTAAACAGACAGAGAGTTATACATATACGCAGAAATGGAAAGTGAGAGAAACATAAGTACAAATATATATATGGCTTAATTAATGCTTTTATGCTACTTTATTATTATAAATACCGGCTTTAATTTTGCGTAAAGCTAGACTTGAAATGTTAGAGTAAATTTTAGAACAAGAACAAACATTTTATCACAATAGAAAAAAGATATAATAGTCTGAAATAGTGTAAAATTTACGTTTTTTTATATTTTGTGATGATTGTGTTTCTAATGCAATTTACACTATAAACGGTCCCACAATCATCTTGCATAACATAATTAACTGAAATCAAAAAGTTGAAAACTACCTGGCAGAAAATGGAATATCATAGTATTGTTTTGGTTTTCATGCGTCAAAACATTAATTAATGAAACTTTAAAATGCAAGTCCACTATTTATTACCTTAATATAAACACACCCAATTGTCCCCAAAACATGAGATCTAAACAATTATCTCAATCATTACATACACGATGGTCATGTAAAAATGAGTTATGGGACATGTGTATAAACGGAAATTGTTCAATTAATAGATAAATCTATTAATGTTTTCCACACTCTGTTAATTCTCGTCACTCAAGCAACAATTG